>VYXB01008839.1:0-27850 GCA_013397135.1 Pachyramphus minor
TGGAACATGGGGATGATGCTCCAGATCCCAAGTCCGCAGAGCACATTGTTCCACCATCTCTGTGTGCACCAGAAATTCTGGTTCAGTTTCTGGTTCAAATTCTGTGGTTCAGTTTCAGCTCCCAGCACCATCCCAGGACTCTGCTTCTAGCCCCTTCCAACCCCTTCCCTACATTGTCATGTTTTCCTTACATGGTCTGCTTAGCACTGGGCTTGGTACTTTTTGTTTGGGAAGCCACTTTCCTTGGTCTGGTGGTTTCCCTGGTGCCTGGTGGGCAGCTGCCTGCGCTGGAACAAACACAGCTCACCCTGATCCATGGGTCTGGCAGGAGGCTGCTCCAGGCCCCTCTGCTTTGGAATGAAGTTACAGCCACCTATCATGGAATCTTAGAATCATTAAGTTTGGAAAACTTAATTCACGGACAAGTTCATCATGTCCAAGCATTAACCCAGCACTGGCAGTGTCACCTCTAAGCCATGTCCCTAACCATCAAATCTACATATTTGAACACTTCCAGGGATGGTGATTCCACTGCTTCCCTGGGCAGCCTGTTTCAGCGCTTGACAACTCTTGCAGGGAAGAAATTTTTCCCAACATCCACTTTAAACCTCCTCTGGCACAATCTCACCCTGCAGAGTTTAGCTGCAAATGCCATGTGCTGCCTCTGAGGAATCTCTCCTGGAGTTTTCCGTTCGAGTGAAATAATCCAGTGTTCTTCTCAGTAAATTCAGCTTAGAAAATCTGGTTTTTCTTCTCATTATTTTGCTCTGTTTCCCATTTAGGAGCGAGGAATCCAAGCTCCAAAGTTTAATCCTAGATTTCTCTCCTCGCAGAGCTCATTTCACAGCCAGGAAAGGAAGCTCTGCTCGGCTTTGGGCATGACTGATGCAGCAGCACAGTCATCCTGGATCTCTTCTCTGTTGGTTTAAGGTCCAGAGGTCAGACATGTCTCTGGGTTTAAATCAGGACCTTCTGGTTTAACTCCTCTTGGGAAGCAGTAGCAGCAGGAAGGCTGATGTGTTGCAAACCCAGGACAAAGGGAAACGTGGGTGCTGAGTGTTCGAAACCCCATTCCCTCGTATCTTGCTTCTCACCCTTCTAAAATGTCTGTGGGCACCCTGGGCCTTCCAAGAAACTTCAAAGGAGGCAGCACACTCTCTCCTGCTAGCAGTGAAGGCTGATGAATAATAGAGTGGACCCACCCACTCGTGCTTTAATCTGTCATGTTCTATGGAAATTAAGCCTTTCTCTTACAAGAAGGCAATTTGTGCTCTTGGCATCCTGGGCGAGAAAGAGCTCTCATCTCCTGCTGGATTATTGATACCTTTTGTATTAAGTAATGCAGCATCTAATTGGGCTCTTTGCCTGTTCTGAACCACTCCCCAGTCAGCTCTCAGCTGCACAGAGACCTTTTGAAAGGGTGGGAGTGGGTGCTGCCAGCTCCTGTGCCCAGGGCTTGCTGGGGATGGGGTGGGCAGAGGCGAGCCATGGGGTCTGGCCGGACATGTTCCCTGCCCTCTTCCTGCTCCAGCAGTGCGGTTGTGGCCAGCCTTGATGTAAAACCCTTTGAAATGCCCCTCCTGAGCTTTCCACCTGCCTCTCCTGCCAGGATGGAAAACAACCCTTGGTGCTGGGACGCAGCAGCTCCTCCGTGCTGGCCCCCCGGGGTGCTGAGGAAACACATCCTGGATAAACAAGGGGCCTGAAGGGGATACAGGTGCGAGCCCGGCTGGGACAGGCAGGTGTGTTTTCCTTGTGCTGAAGCAGGGTTATAAACAAGCAGGGTGCTGAGGCCATCCTGCCCTGCCCTGCTGTAGGCTCAGTGGAGAGAGAAAGGGCTCCTTGTCTGGGCCAGGCACCTGAGCCAAGCTGGGGAGTGCTGGGCTTCATCCTCCTCCTCCTCCTCCATGCCTTGGCTTAGGGCAGCAGGCAGAGCTCAGGGTGGGCATCCAGCCCACCAGCCCTCACATCTCCTGCCAGCCCAAACCCTGCGGCTGCCTTTGAAGAGGTTGCACCTGAAAGGGGAGATGGAATTTAAGGAGCCAGGAGGCTGCCCAGCCCTGGGGAGAGGATGGCTGGTCCCTTGCTGTGCTGTGGCTTGGGAGGGGAGCCAGGAGCCTGGTGGGATGTTAGGAGGTGGTGGAGGGACTGGGGTTGCTCCCATGGATCCAGGAGCATGCTGAATTCCTGGGTACCTGCCTGCCACAGCTGCTTTCAGGAGGAGAGCAGTGATGGTCTTGTCTCATGGCGAGGGGGAGCAGCCTTTGCTTGTCTGGGGGCTCCACTGAAGGTGCTGGGGTGCAGCCTGGAGTGGCTATGGGATGGAAAGACATTTGTCAGGAGGGTGCTGGGAAGAATTGCTCTTTCTTTCCCAGCTTGGGTGAGGCTGGAGGTGTTGCCAGCATCTTGCATACTTTTAGGATTGAGGAGTTTCTGTGTATCCCATGATAAATTTTGTCAGGAATGAAGGTGGGCAAGTCCAAAATCAATAAGCTGGGGAAGCCAGTGTCAGGGTCACATGGTGGTGCTTCCAGAATCCAGCTATGCTAAATGCTTAAATCCTTCCTTCCACAGCCTTGGGACCTTCTCCTCTGCTTCAAAGAGAGCCCTCGGAGGCCAGGGAACCACTGACTTTTTTATACATTTTTTTTTAGCAAAGCTCAGTCCTTCCAAAAGGTGAGTGTGTTGGGACCAGAGCAGTGTCCACCCCAGGAGCCTGAGCCATTAGAGCCTGGTGGGACCCAGCACAAACCCACGTGCCCATGTGTTCTCCAGCTTCCCACCAAACGCTGCTGCATGTGCGTGGGTTCCGCACCTCCAGCCTGTCCTGCCTGCAAAGCCAGACTCAAGTTGCTTCCCCTGTCATCCTCCCTGAAATCCATGGGGATCCATGTCCCAGGGCAGCCCTGGTTCACAGCAAGGGGAATTCTTCAGCCACACTACCAGCCATCCTGTGAGCCCTGGGGCTCTGCTGGGAAGCTCCAGTGGGCAGCACTCGCTTCAGGGGGGTGCTGGATTTTGGGCTTGAGAGGAGGGAGCAGGACAAGGAGGGAGAGCACCCAGGCTATGAGGAAAGCTTGCCATAAGGCATGGGAAGAAAGGAGTGGTGCCAAACCCATGGGCTCCTCTCCAGCTCTTCAAAGCAAGTCATTAGAGAGAGGAGAGGAGAGGAGAAGGCGGCAAGCTGCAGTTTCTCAGGAGGTGGGGAAAGGCAAGGGAAGGAATATTACATGAAGAAAGGGGAGCTGATGGACTGAAGTCTCCTGAATAACAGGGAAGGAAAAAAACAAATGTGAGCAAGAAGGCATAGAAGTAATTTCATGGGAGAATTTGCAGACTAATTGAGATGTATCATCACAGTGACTAAAAACACAGAAAAATTCCTTAGCCTAAGAGAGGAACTGCTCTTATTCAGGGCTTTTGTTTCATTTTTTGCTAGTGGTATGGGACCAGGAGAGGAGGAAGGGGAGCAGCAGTGTTTTGATGGGGAACAAACCCTAGCCAAGCCCAACATGTGTTGTTAGAGGCTATGGTTTACATTAGAAAAGACTCTAATATTGTGCTACAGCTTCCAAGTGCATTTTGATGATGGTGATGATTTTCAGCAGTAAAAATGGCATGAAATATGAGCAAGTGTATTGAAAAAAAGGGCGTTTTGCTTCAAGAACCCCTGTCAGAGGGACAGCTGATGGTCTCCTCTCTGCCCTGTAACATGCTACCCCCGTGGCTTTGGCATCCTGCGCCGTGGCTGCTGCTGCACTGCTCCTCATCCCTTCAGCAATGATCAGGGTTGCATAAGCAGGAACTGATGCAGATTGCTGTTTTCTCTTCCTCTGGCTACAGCTTCCAGAGAGTGAATTATGGTATGTTCAAAAACCTCCGAGTTCCCCCAAACCAAACCCCATCCCTGTAATCTGGTCAAGGTCTTGCCGCAGTGGTTGCCACTAGAAAATTGCTTTTTATCCACAGGGTCCATGTGGCAGGGGGTAGAGAGGTGCTGGGCTCTGGGTGGGGAAAATGAGGTTGTGGAGTGGGAAAATAGGATTTGAGGGGTTGGTAGGGAGGAGGCAAGTCCTGGAACTGCCTAGCAGAAATACTGTTTGCCTGCAACGTGCCAGGGAGGGGAGATGGTCATTGGGGGTATCCCTGGAGGATAAGACATGGGAGAGCAAAGAGTGTTTCTGATAGGGAGAGAGAAGTCCAGGATAGGGCCATGATCCATCCCCAGCCCAAAGACATGATGGCCAGGACCTCTTGAAGGCTCCCAAAGTCAATGGAGAGGTGTTCACCTCCAGCCCCATTCACTGCTGGGCTTGGGACTGGCGATGCCTCCATCCTCATTCCTTCCCTGCAAATCACCTGGCCAACCCCTCCTCTCAGCCTTTTTCCCCTTTTCTAGACAAAATAACAACCTCTCCCCATTCCTGGGGCTGCTCCCTTCTTTTCCAGACTTGCCTAGGCTCTTTCATCATGCCAATAAAAGAGTAAATGCATCACACGTTGGCCGAGGAGAGCGGAAACCCTTAAACATCTGAGAGGCGAGAGCGACAAGAGGTGTTTTTTCGAGGCTCCCCGATGCCCTGTTAGGTCAAATGTCTTGCTCTGAAGCAGGAGAGAGGGGACTTATTAAAAACCTTTCATTTTTCTGAATTTTAAGGTCCTGTTTCAGCAGGCCGGAGGCCGAGGCGTGAGTGGGGCTGCCGAGGGGGGAAGGGCAGTGAGCCGGCGGCGTGCAAACAGATTGTGCAATATTTGCCTTGCACAGAGCTCCCATTGTAAAGCCTGGGAGTTCTGCTTCCAATAAATCCCCTGCCATAATGCCCCATTGATGGCAAGAGAAAGGCAGTATTGAGGGCTGAAAGGGCTCCGGCCTCAGAAAGGGTTAAAAAATAAAGAAAAGGGGGAGGGAAAAAAAGTTTAAAAAAAAAAAAAAAAAAGGATTTGAAGCTGAATTTTAAACTTTGCTGTGTGGCCCTCGTGGCACATATCAGGCGTGGAGAAATATGTGGAGCCTGTTTGCATAACCCCATTTGCAGTGAGCACTTTCGGAGCCAAAACGCAAGTGCGGCCGGAGCCGGGGGGCGGTGGGCAGAAAAAAGCAGGAAGGGCTGTGTTTATTTTCATTCTTGCCCTAGGCCACATAAAATTAATAATTAGGGGAAAAAAAAAAAAGGAGAAGTAATAATTAAATATTTGGTCAGAGAACCAGCTGTGCAAATGTGAGGAGTTGTGCCAGCTGCAGGGACATGGAGGGACCTGGCCCAGGCACTGGGCAGGGTTTGCTGCCTCTCAGGTCGTGTTGCTGGGCTTAAAAGCATCTAAAGGGAGAATATTGGGCTTTGTCTGGTGGCTTTACCCTGGAAGCTGAGCAATTCCTCTGTATGGGGGGCTTGGCTCCAGCTGGGAAGGGTCTGCAGGCGCGTGGAAAGGCTGGGCTGGGATGAGGGAGGGTGATGCTCTTCCCACAGAGCTACTGCCGGCCCCACATGCAGCACCCAGCTCACCCAGTGGGGCTCCCCATCACCTTGAACAGGTAACCCCACTGCAGATCAGGCTGGGATGGAGATTCAGTGTCATTTGTCACCGCAGCTGATGTGACAGGGAGGAGCAGGGCTGTCCTTGCCAGGGCAGATGCAGGACCAGAGCAGGCAGGGTCTGCTGGCTGGCTCAGCATCCACGGCCGGGCCGGCTGCCAGGGGAAATCTCCCCGTTGTGCAACATGCTGGAGCTCTCCAAGGAAGCTCCTGGCTCTTGAGACATCTTTGAGCGAGGCTGGACGAGTGACTGCCTTGAATTAAGAGCGGCTGGGGGGGTGCCTGCAGGCCCTGAGTACTTTTTCCATCCCTAGACCTTGTGATGCATTAATCACCCTCAGAGCAGCTGTGCAGACAGCTTAAATCGTACTGACCCCAAAACTCCAGACTTGTCATTCCTTCCTTCTCCTCCTCCTCACTACCAGCCACTCCCTCCTCCTGCCTCCTGTCAGATGATTTCAGTGGGGTTGGTTTGAGGGTCTTATGGCACCCCATTTCCTGGGATCAAGAGTGCCTTCACTGTAGCCCTTGTTGCTTTTCACCTTCTTATAATTTCTTGGAGCAGCACCCAGAAGGTGTCTGTGTGCTGCTGGGACCCAGCCAGCTGTCCCTGAACCTTCAGAGCAGGGTCACTTCCAACAAATTCACTATTTATTCACCCTTAGGCTATTGGAAAATCCCCCTGAGCTGAGTTAACCCTGCTGTTTCTTCCCCAGACCCAGAGCCAGCTTGTACCCACCACTGATTTCACTGAGCTGGCTGCCCTGGTGGGCACGGAAGGTCCACTCCCTGTGCCTGCATGTGTCCCTGCTGCCACCTCCTGCCCTCCTTTCAACCCTCTGAGCTTTGGCCATTGACAGCAGCTTAAACTCAGGATGACTCTCCCAGCCTGTGCCTCCTCATCCTAAGGGCGTGAGCTGGATGCGACCCACCACACGGCTGCAGATGCTGCTGGAGCAGCAAATCCACACACCCAGGAGGTGCTTGGCTCTGCTCTTGCTCCTCAGGGCTGGCTCCAGCCCTGCTCCTTATAGGTGGGCTCCAGCTCCACGCCTGTGGCCGCACACCCCTTCTGCTGCCCCCTCTGCACCTCCCTCCTGCTCATCCTCTGGCCCCAAGCAAGACACAGTTTATCAGTGATCTGTGCTGCCTTAAACACGCTTTCTCTGCCATGTCTCAGGCCTGACATCTTCAATTTCCTCTTTCATCCGTAATATTCTCCCAAATGGACTATTATTTATTATTTGGAAAGAGCTCTGATTACAATCCCTGGCAATAACTCTGTCTCTGTTCAGGGTGTGCATGGAGTCATTTGTATGGGAGCACACAGGACTCAGGAGGTGGAGGGTCCCCCACCTCTACTTACCTTCAGTCAGGTCCAGGATTTTCCAAGAGGAGGGTTTTGTTCAAAAGTAAAGATATTGGGGGAGAAGAGGGAAGCGAGTGGTGGGAAGGAGCAAGGGAAAGGGAGAAGAGAAATGGGCGGAAGAAATGAGTGATAAATCCCTGAGGATTAATCAAACCTCACTGAAGGGCTCAACCCAGCCCTGCTGCACTCCACTGAGTGAGCAGAGGTTCCTGCCAGCAGGGAGAGGCACAGAACACAGCTATCCATCCTTCCTCCTGCTTTTGTCCCCCACGCCACTCCCTGTGCTCCTGCAAACCCCTGAGCCCTGGCTGCAATGGGCTCTGTCCCATTGCCTGTCCATTAAGCCAGGAGGGAGAAACCTACCCTCCCTTTGCTATTCCTGGGAGTCACCCATGTCCCTGGGATTGGGGAACTTTGTGATCCCTCCTCCTCACTCCTCCACAATGCCCAGGGTCCTATGGGGCAGGCAGGCATGGGGCAGGGGGGACACTTGGGGCACAGGGGGAGGGAGGGTCAGGGCAAAGGCAGAGAGTGTAGGGAGATCTTTGGGGGTTGGGGGTGAGACCTCGAGGAGGAGATCCAGGAGAGGGATATGTAGGGGACCTAGAGCTGTCTGTCTCAGCTGCTCTGCTGAACCAGTTGTAAAGTTCCTCCCAAATACCCCAGTGAGTCCCTGCCACGGCCCTGCAGTCCTGCAGGTGAGGTGAATGGGTGGGCTGGAGGGCTTGTGGGGTGCCCTGTGTGCTGGGACCCCTCAGGTCCCCATTGGGACTGTGCAAACAGCCACAGGGCTCAGCTCTGGCCGTACCAAGGTGAGAGGGTTTGTGCTACCAAAATCTCCCTTCTTGGGCCAAGTCCTTCCCTGGGGAAAGTCGAAGGGGTGAGATGGGTTCCAGATGTGGGAGCTTCCTGATGCCTGATGAATGCTGGTCCTGAGGAAGGAATTGCACAGGGGAATTGCTCATCTCTCCCAAAAGCTGCCCTGGCCCCTTGTCCCAGTACCCCAAGCTCAGTTCAGTACCCCTGCACTGGCAGAAGTCTCTGGTCCCCACCAAACCTTGCCCCTGGCTGGCTGTGACCATGCCTCAGTTTCCTCTCTTGGAAAATGGGTGCAGCAGTACCCACTCCTCTCTACTGTGGTCTGCAAGCACCTGGAGTGTTTAAATAAGTTTTTGCTTAGGAGTGTTTAAATAAGTTTTTGCAGCTCCCTCTGTTCATGATTTATTTAGATGGTGATCTTGTCAGCATGGGCAGCTGGCCCCAGCCATCCCTCCCAGAGACCCAGTCCTTCCCTCTGCCCTCCCAGTCTGTGTGTTGTGGGGGCTCTGGCTGAGCATCCCACCAAGGGTCCTTGACCCGTGTGTCACACTTCTCGGGACAAGCAGGGAGGGAAGCATCAGTGGCTCAGGGAATGCCACGCTTAGGACCCTGCATGCTCTGGGGCTTCCCAGCTTTTTCCTTGAGCTGCTGAGCTGGGAGGGGCCGAGCCGGCAGCTCCCCATAAACCTGGCGGCTTAGACCACGTCCCGGGCAGATGTTGGGACTCTGCCTTGGAGCGGAGGTTGGGAAAAGGAGAGGGCGGCTCTTGCCCGGAGAGCGAGGAGGAGAACTCGGCACCCCTGGGCTTGAACTTTAGCACCCTCTTCCGCAGGAGTTTGAAGAAAAGAATCATCGTGTCCCGAGTGAGCTGTCCGGATAGCCGGGCAGGAGCAGGGCTGGAGCAGAGGGGAAGCCAGCGGCTTTCTCTGACGAGGATTTTATGGAGCTCTTCATAAAGAAATAACAGCAGGGAGAAAACCCCAGGAAGCCAGGAAGTGTTTGCAGCGCTCGGGACGCTGGTGAGCGGCTCCGGGCCGCCGCCAGTCCCTGCGAGGAGCCCGTCCTGCCGTGCAGATGTGTTTGATTGGAGCAGCGAGGGGGTTATTTTCTTTTGACTGAAGGCAACGCAGCCCTGGCGGATTAAGCTCTTTGTGTGCACGGGAGTGTGCCTTCATGGAAGCTGCTCCCGCAAAACCAGCTGTGCGGGTTGCCGGGACCATCGCCTAGGTCGGGGGGCTCTTCCGGAGGAGGTGGGGACCTCCTGTTTCTGTGACTCTGAGGCGATGCTGGGACAGTAACTCCCTTGGCAGGCAGCACAGTGTGCTCCGGGATGGCCGTCTATGCCCTCACGGGCTTCTCGCTCGTCAGCCTGCTCAGCTTTGGCTACTTATCCTGGGACTGGATGAAGCCCGGTTTGGTGGCTGATGTGGCCACAGACCCCATGGAGAAATCACTGCCTCCTGCCTTTGCCAGGCCACCGCACATCATCTTCATCCTGACGGATGACCAGGGCTACCACGATGTTGGCTACCACGGCTCAGATATCCAGACGCCGACGCTGGACAGGCTGGCAGCGGAGGGCGTGAAGCTGGAGAACTACTACATCCAGCCCATCTGCACCCCGTCCCGGAGCCAGCTGATAACTGGCAGGTAAGACAGCGCCCACTCACACCCCACTCGTGTCTCTGCTTTGGTCCTTTCCGTAGCCCCGAGGGGTTTAACCCCAGTTTGCAGCTAGACCAATGCCCTGTGCATTGGCAGATGATGGAGATCCTCCAGCGGATCTGGATTTCTCTGGAAGGCTTCCTGGGTGAATGGTTGATTTTCATAAAGGATAAATAGCAGCACATGGCAAGGCCAAAAATGTGGCTGCTGTTGGGTAATGGATGTCACTTTGGGAGAGGGTGGTCTCTGGCCATGAGGTGCTTCGGTGCCAGGCAAGGAGCTGTGTGCCCGGGTAGTCCCATATGGCTGTCACACTGGCCCTTGGGGATTTGCTGTGGGGTCGAAGGATCTTTCTTCCCTGCATTTGTGAATCCCTTTGCTTTCCCTGCATGTGTGTTCAATGCTGCACTGGCCAAGGCAGGATGGATGCTCCTCCATCACTCTGTCCTGAAGCACCACAGTCAGGTTTTGTCCTGGGGCTTCTAGGATCAGTGAGGCTTTCTCTGGAGCAGTTCTGGCTGGTCTGCACTCACTGCAGGAAGCAGATCCCACCAGATCATGTCCTGCTGAGGAGTGGGCCCCAGGGAGGTGCCCATGGATGTGGTCACCTACTGTCTGGGGGTGGTGGAGCTCACTGTGATCCAGGCAAAGACCTCTCTTCTCTCCTGATGGCTCTTGAGGAGTCCCAGGCATCTCTGGGGTGTGCAAAGCAGGGGAGGACAGGGACTATGGGGGTATCCAGGTGGGACACTGCAAACCCACTTGCTTGTGCTGTCCAGCCCTGACAGAGCCTGGCCACCTCCCCAGGCTGGGTGACACGGAGATCTGGATGTATTTTGGGCCTTCAGTACATAAAGTGCCATCACATCCCCACTCAGCATTGCCTGCCCATCACCACTGATTTCTCCTGGCTCTTCCTGGCAGGTACCAGATCCACACAGGGCTGCAGCACTCCATCATCCGCCCTCGGCAGCCCAACTGCCTGCCCCTCGACCAGGTCACCCTGCCACAGAAGCTGCAGGAAGCGGGCTACTCCACACACATGGTGGGCAAGTGGCACCTTGGCTTCTACAAGAAGGAGTGCCTGCCCACCCGCCGGGGCTTCGACACCTTCCTGGGGTCCCTGACAGGCAACGTGGACTATTACACCTACGACAACTGCGATGGGCCAGGCGTCTGTGGCTACGACCTGCACGAAGGGGAGGACGTGGCTTGGGACCAGAGCGGCAAGTACTCCACCTTCCTCTACGCCCAGCGCGTCAGCAAGATCCTGGCATCCCACAGCCCCAAGGAGCCCATCTTCATCTACGTGGCCTTCCAGGCTGTCCACACGCCCCTGCAGTCACCCAAGGAGTACATCTACCGCTACCGCTCCATGGGCAACGTCGCTCGCCGCAAGTACGCTGCCATGGTGACCTGCATGGACGAGGCGGTGAAGAACATCACCTGGGCCCTCAAGAAGTATGGTTATTACGACAACAGTGTGATCGTGTTCTCCACTGACAATGGCGGGCAGACCTTCTCCGGGGGAAGCAACTGGCCGCTACGGGGCCGCAAAGGGACGTACTGGGAAGGTGGAGTCCGTGGCATCGGGTTTGTCCACAGTCCCCTGATCAAGCGCAAGCGTCGGACAAGCTGGGCACTGGTTCACATCACAGATTGGTACCCGACTCTGGTCAGCCTGGCCAGGGGCAACCTGAGCAATGTGCCAGGCTTGGATGGCTACGATGTCTGGCCTGCCATCAGTGAGGGCAAGGAGTCACCACGCACTGAAATCCTGCACAACATCGACCCCTTGTACAACCACGCCAAGTATGGCTCCTTGGAGGATGGCTTCGGCATCTGGAACACGGCTGTGCAGGCGTCCATCCGGGTTGGGGAGTGGAAGCTCCTCACTGGCGACCCGGGGTACAGTGACTGGATCCCCCCGCAGACCCTGACCAACTTCCCAGGGAGTTGGTGGAACCTGGAGCGTCTCACTGATGGCCTGAGAAAGTCTGTGTGGCTCTTCAACATCACTGCTGACCCCTATGAGCGCTATGATCTCTCAGAGCAGCGCCCGGATGTGGTCAGGACCCTCCTGACAAGGCTGGTGCACTACAACCGGACGGCCATCCCGGTGCGGTACCCTGCGGAGAACCCCCGCGCTCACCCGGACTTCAACGGCGGTGCCTGGGGACCTTGGGCCAGTGAGGATGATGGGGAGGAGTGGGAAGGCAGCCGGGAGCCCCTGAAGAGTAGGAACAAGAAGAAGAAGTGCAAGATCTGCAAGCTGCGCTCTTTCTTCCGCAAGCTGAACACCAGGCTCATGTCCAACCGCATCTGATGGGAGACTCCCCCAACATCGACCCATCCTGGCCAGGGTGGAACTCTGGACTGCACTGCCATGAGGTGGGAGTGAGGTAGAAGAACAGATGGGGAGGTGGCCAGTGCCCTCTTGCTCTTCCTTGCTCCAGGATTCATCCCCAAACACTTCTCCTCTCTGGCTGGAGTGGTGGCTGCAGGGAGGTGGTCCTGGTGGGTGGGGAAGGGTGATGTGGTCTCTGCCGTGGTGCTTGGTGGTGGTGTACGACTGTGCTGAGCTGGGCTGGCCCGTGCACACCCCCTTCCAAAGAGAGAGACCCTTTTCTCAAGGACTCCACAGCCCATCATGAGCTTTAAGTGTTGGCCATTGCAAGAGCAGAAGGAAGCATGGGAAGCCCTGCCTCCAGGTTGATCCTTGTCATTTCCCTGCATTTACACGCTCCTGGCTTTCAGCCTTCTGCCAGGCAGCTGTTGCCTTTGCTCCTGCTCTGGGAACTCGAAGGCCTCCCCCAAACCCAAGATCACAGCATTTCCCTATTACACTTCTTTGTGGAAGGATGGATTCCTGACCATGGATATCAGACCTGAGACTGATGTGGCTGGACTCAGTCATGCTGCTGCAGGGACCTCACCTGGGGCTATGGCTTCCCCTCTCCACTGGCTTAGGGGGCTGGGAGCAACCCCAGTGAGGAGCTGTGGCCCATGGAAACATAGTTGGATACACACAGAGCTCTCAGTGGCCCCAGATTTGGGAGGCAGGTTTGCCCCAGGCTCTCATGAGCTCCACACAGGTCACCCGGCAGACCCTTTCACCCACAATTTGTCTGTCCAGACCCTCCATGTGCACAACACCCATCTTCCTCTCCGTGCTTCCCGCGCATCCAACAGGCAAACCATCCCGGCTGCCCCTTCCCAGCGCTGGGGCTCTCCCTGTCCCCACATCCCACTGCTGAACCTGAGGCAGGAGGAAGATCTCAAGGAGGTCTCTGCAGAGGCTGCTGTAGCTGCTCTGTAGCTGCAGGACCTCCAATCTGAGGTGGAGGACGGGGACAATGGGGATATCTCCCGCCTGCCAGCACCGCGCCACATCCCCTCGCCGCAGATGGGCACTGCTGTCCCAGCAGCGCACGCGTGGGGAGGAAAACACCTTCCCATCATCTGCTGCCGTGGGGAACCCACCTGACTGCCGGGGGCCAGGCAGCTCCGGACCCGGCACCAGGCCCCCGCGCCTTCAGCGGGGTGCGAGCGCACATACGTGAGCTCACAGGAGAGCTGGCGAGGATGAAAGGGGGCAAATAGCTTCAAAAGCGCTTGGGATGCACGGTGCATTTCCATTTACACAATGTGTTTTACATTTCTCCCCACAGGTTTCTCTTGGTGCAGCGTGTGTAGGCGAAGGCCCTGCTGTGAATTTTGAAAATAGTTATTTTTGTCTCTGGAAAATGAGGCCCGTTAGGACTTGTCAGCTCTTGGATGAGCAGTGTGGGCTTTCTTTTTTTTTTTTTTTTTTCCTTTTCCCCCCTCTCTCTCTCCCTTGCAAAATAACATTCATTTAAAATCTGTCATTGAAAGATGTGACAATTGGCAGCGTGAACGCTGAATACCTTTCAGTGCGCTTTCAAGCCCTGTGTGTGAGAGAGGGATGAGGATGGAAAGAGAATGCAATGACACGTTTGTATTTTTTTTTTTTCCCTTACTCTTAGCTGGATTATTCGGGGGATTTGGGATTTTCTATAGAAACAAAGAAAAAATCCCCAGCTGACAGCAAGGCAGAAGAGAGGAGGCCTCTTCTTGCAGAGCTGGGAAGGAGTTTGAAAAGCCAAAGTGTGTTGGTGTGTGTGGCAGTCCCTGCTGCTCCATGCACACCCATCACCATGCCGTCCTGTCGGCCCCCTTCCATCCCTACAGGCACAAGCCAAGGACAGGTTTCAGAGGGGGACTCAGCTCCTCATCTGCCCCATCTCCATCCCTGCTGCCTTAGCATGTTGCTCCAAGGGGACTGGTCCCTATGGCATCCCCTGGGCAGGGTGAGCCTTGGGAGGATGCTCCACATCCTCAAACTACCTCAAGTGGCCAGCCTGGTCCCTCGGGATGTGCACCACCAGCGTATCCATCAGCAGCAGGGCTGCGGCACCGGCTGCCATTCAGCAAAGCCAACTGGTTGCTGAAAATAAAGCAACAATTTGCTGAAGAAAAGGAGGCTGCTGCAGGCAGAGCTGGAGCCAGAGGAGGGCAGGGGGTGATGCTGCAGGGGGTTCAGGAATAAATCATGGCAAAGGCGGAGTTGGTGCTGAAGGGAGCAGGAGAGCAGGGCTGGACGTGGGGTGGCGACAAGGCTCGGGAAACAGCTTTCATTTCCATATTTATATAAATGCATCCAAGTTTAGTCCTTCTTTTATTTTTTTTTTTCCCTTCAAAAATGGAAATTTCCATGAAAACATGTTTGATTTTTCTCCCTTCACTTTTACTAATATCCCCATGAGAAGGTTTGTCTGGCCTTGCTCCCTTTCTGGTTTCGGATGTGCTGGGCTGGTGCTGGGCTCGCAGTCAGCCTGGACATAGCGGTGGATCTGCCGTCATCTGTATTTTAATTAAAAAAAGTTGGGTTCTGAATCTTTTTAAGAAGAAACAGTTGAAGGAAAATCTTAGTCCCTGAAAACAAAGAGGAGGACTAGGCAGGAGCACCTCTGGGTGTTTGCAGAGTGCGAAGCCTCCAGCCTGAGGAGAGCAGTTGTCCTTCTCCACTGATTCCAGTTGGGCTGTATCTGAACACTGGGCTGGGAACGGACATGCAGCTGCTTCCATGTGGGCTCCTCATTCTAGCAATGCTCTTTAATGGTCTCCCTGGGGAAAAATGCAGCCATGTGCCACAATCCCGTGTTTTCACACAGCTGAAGTCCCTTGGGAGTGTGTGTGTGCTCTGGCTGCTGAGGGGTTAATGCAGCTGGAGAGATGCTGGTGGTGGAGCTCCCTGCACCCAGGAGATGTGTTTGCATAGACAGGCTGAGACTCCCCTCCTTCCCAACCTCCATTCAAAGCGCTGGGCAAGCCCCTGGCTGCTCCAAACCCCATCAGGAGCTGGGTGTAGGATGGGGGCCTGCGGAGGGATGGGGCATGGAGATGCACCCGGGGCTCCAATGACGGGATGGACTGGCTGCCTCCACCCTGCTGGCTGGAGGGAGTGGGATGGGGATGGGCTGGGAATGGATGGAGTTGGGATGCGCTGGAGATGGGGAGGAGGATAAGAGGAGGATGGGGGTGGGATGGGACGGGATGGGGGAGGGTGATAGGATGGGAATGAGGATGTGGTGGGATGGAGTTGGGATGGGATAGAGGTAGGAGTGGGGATAGGATGTGGGTGGAATGAGGATGGGATGGGTCAGGCAGGACTGGAGGTACCTCAGAGCCTCTCCAGTCCCACAGGCATCTCCCACCTGAGAGAGGGAAGGCAATAAGCCCAGTAGCAGGACAGGGGATGGATATCTCAGCAAACTGCTGCAGTGGGAGGAGGCAGAGCACCCCGGGCACCTCATGCTGGTGAGAGGGTGTTCTGGACCAAGGGCACTCTTGTCCTTTGACCTTCTGGGAATCCAAGGACATGTGCTTTTAGAGGCTTTTCCCCATCCAGATCCAGCACACGAAGGCCCCAGGGAGCCACATGGCACCTGCTGGGTGTCCCCAGGTATCATGGCCATCTCCACAGGAGGGTCTTTGCTTATGGACCCTGCTCGAGGAGAGGGTGGCACTGAGAACACCCTGTCTCATACAAAAGCACCTTCCTGTGGTTGCAGGAGCGAGTGCTGGGGCCCACAGGGACAGGGCACGTTTGCAAACACAACCCTAAATGTAAATCAGTTCTTACCACGGTATTTATAATCTTATCTAAAAATAACCCCAAATTCAGCTTCCCAGAGGACAGCAACTGAGCATCCCCCAGACCTGAGCTTGCATGTGAAACTGTCCCAGTAATTTTGGGATGTCTGCAATATGTAATTCGCAGCCCTGCTGGTTCTGCTGCAAGCCCCATCCCCTGGGAGAAGAGGGGACCTGCTGCAGCCCCCCCCAGACACATTGGTCCTGCCTGAGCTGCCATTCCAGTGCATTTGGGATATAGCATCAGATCTCAAGTGCCCACTCTGGGGCAGCCCCAGGCTGGGATGCAGAAACTAAATCTCTGCAGGTAGAGCTGGAGCAATGTGCAGGACACATTTTTGGAGGTGCAGCCCAGTGATGGAGAGGATCACTGGGGATGAAGGTCTCCATCAGGTGGCCAGACCCGAGCACGGCAGCAGGAGAGCAGCTTGGCTCCCAAAGCCCTACAGGAGCAAACCTTGGGATGGCCGGGAACAGAGACATCTTAAGTGTATCCTGAGGATTCTTGGAGAGCGCTGGGACTACTTCCCTATACAGGGGAGCCCCCAGCCCAGAAGGGGAAGGTCCCACTCAGAGCTTCTGCTCCCCTTGGATTGTCTCCAGGCACCCAGGAGCAGAATCATGCAACAGTTGCTGCTTGGGAAAACATCATCAGCAAAGCAGAGTATGTTCGGCACCCAGATGTCTGACACCCCCTTACCCTCAGAGGGAAAAATGTCGAGGAAAAGCAAAAAAAACTGAAGAGAGGGGAGGGAGGGAGAAAACTTTCCTGGAGAGCTGTGTCTCTGCCAGGCAGGAGAATCCTGGGGAGGGAGGCAGGGTCCCCATGGGGGGCTTTGCCATCAACCCCTGCCTGGGTGAGGGGATTGTGCCATGGGGATCGGGGGTGCAGTGGAGGCCCTGGGGGGAAGGAAGGGACAGATCCCTCCTCCTGGCTACGGGAGCACGCAGAGTCACGCGTGTGGGGTTGAACACGTGTGCCAGCGTGGGGGTGGGTGCGGGAGGGGGGGCAGGTCACATTGCAGAGCCCACGGGGACATGAACATAGCACAGGCAGGAGTGGGGTGGGGGCACAAAGCTGCCCACGGGCATCCATGGGGGTCTCCGGAGTGAGGGGGCTCTTCCTCTTGCCCTTTGGCTCCAAGGGGCTGCTGGAGGCTGCTGCTGGAGGAGGAGAGCTCTCCCACAATCATCCGGACACACCGGCCCCCTCAGCAGCCCCCACCTCCCGACACAGCCCTGGGGGTGGTGAATGAAACCCCCTTTTGAGCGGGAGCAAGATGAGAAGGAGCTGTGCAGCGGCTGGGAGATGTTTTGGGGACCATCATATCCCCAGGGGTTATGCATCGCCCTCACCCCAAGTGAGGGTGCCTGGTGTGTTCTGCCCATGCCAGGGCATGGCCAAGGAGGGTCTGGAGGCCATCAACCCTTGGGGACCATGGTCCCTGTGCCTGTCCATGGCTGAGAGTCAGGTCCATGCTCTGCCACCGGGGATGCAGGGTCTCCTCTGGCTGGACCAGACGGGAGCGGGAGGCTGGATGTGGGGATGCAAGGTGGGGATGAAGGTGGGTAATGGTGCAATTAATGGAAAAGCCATTAGACCTTTATCCTCCTCCCCCTCCTCTTCCTCACTCCGCCACTTGCTGTCCTCCTCCACTTCCACCTCCTTTCTTTTCTCCCTCTCCGCTCCTCCTTCTCTCTCCCCTCTCAAAGATTTCTCCCTATTTTTGTCTGGTTAGAACCTTTTCTTTTCCTTTTAACCCTTCCATGGCAGCCTGAAAGGGAGTTCAATCCATCCCAGCTGCCAAAGGCAATGCCCTCCCAGGTGGCAGAGAGAGCCCCTTCTCCCAGCGCTTTGGGGGCCCTGCTGCTGCAGAATCATCCCGAAATGGGACAAAAGCTTAGTAGAAAGCTCTTCTGGGAGGTTCAGCAGTGGAAAGTGCAAGGGGTGGTGTAGATGGAAGAGGGGATGCTTGATCCTCTGTGGGTGCTGGTGGGGGCCCCAGGTTTGGACCTCACGACTGTACTTTTATTACGCTTTTTGTGCTTTCTTACGTTCGGCATGGCAGACAGGCCACTCAGCAGCAAAGAGTCTGAGGAGGAGGAGGCCAGACCTTCCTCCTATTCCCACTCTTAAAATCCCCTCCATCCTGCCCCACCTTGGGCACCACAGGGACACAACACCCTGGGACACAGTCTTTTTGCTCCCCTCTAGTTGTGCATCAGGCCAAGCCACTCACCCTGCTACATGGGGGACCCTCAGGATCTGCTCCCCAGGAAGCCCAGAGCCCATAGGGAGACCCACTGGGCAAAGACAGGGAGCAGGGAACAGCCAGTCCTCCCGTGCAGTGTGATCAGGGCCAGGCCCCCCAGGGACCCTGGCTGAAGGCGGGACGGTGTGGGAACCTGGGGACCTGCCATGGTTTCTCCAGCTTCTCCTGACACACTTCTGCTCCATCTGCTCCCTCCTGCTGCAGCATGTCCCCATCCCACAGCTCCCCAGGACCCCAGGAATGCTGCTGTGGGCACCAGTAGGGCCTGTATTTTTTTTCTGGGGGGGGGGTGGGGTGGGGGTAAGCTGTTGCCTGGGTGACAGCATCCTCCTGCAACATGGAAACCACGGTTTCCATGGAAACCCTTTTTGCCCCAATTATTTTACCACTGCCACATCGTTTAATTTGCTGTTAATAGTTGTATTTTAGACATTCCCCCCACTCTGCAGCAGGTGGGTGACCCCTGGGCAGCCCCCGGGCTGGGTCCCCAGCAGGGCCATGCTCCCCATGGAGGGCGGCGGGTTTGGGAAGCAGTTGCCCCGGCAACAGAAACAGGGCGTTTCTGGCAGCGGTGGTCACCATGGGGACGGGGATGCTGACGAAGGCTTGTGAAGCTGAGAAGACAAATTGCCCTCATCATTATCTCTGGGCTTGTCAATCAAACATATTCCCTTATTTACCTCGGCGAGGAGAGAGCCCCGGGAGCACACGGAGAGGGAGGGAGCGAGAGGAGAACTGCTTGCCCCAAACTCTGCACTGGGGAGGGAGCATTTCCAGCCCCTCGGGATGGCCACCATCACCTGCAATCGCTTCACGGAGGAGTACCAGCTCTTTGAGGAACTGGGCAAGTAAGTTGGAGACGGGGCTGGGATGCTTGGAGTGGGGCTGTTCCCTGGCTGGGAAAGACCCTCAGCAGTGCTGGGAACTGCTGGAGGTGGGGGAAATGAGATGGGCATGGAGAGATGCAGCGGGGATCGGTGGGGAGACTCGGGTGAGGATGGGGGCTGCCAGCCCCAGATCTGCCTCTCTGTCCCTCCCCGAGTTCAGGGGCTGCTGATGGGTGTTTGGCTGGGGGCTCGGGGCACCCAGAAGTCTGGAGCTGCCTGGGGAACGGGCAACTGTCTTTTTTATGGAAAAGCTGCTCCCAGAAAAGGGTGCTGCTGGTTCCCTCGGGAAGTTCCCCAGCCAGAAGGAGGGATGGGACAGCCAAGGAGGAAAGCCAAAGCAGCGGGAGCCCCTTACATTTCTTGAGGGAATTCCTCTGTATGGATTTACCAGCGTTACTAGTGCTGCAGGAGACCCAGGCTGCCTGACAGCCCCCAGAGAATCCTGGCAGATCTTGGACAGACCCAGGATGTCCCCCACCCCTGCCCCTGTCCCACTGCGGGTGAGCCACAGCCCTGCCTGACCCTCCTGCCGGGGAAGGCTCAGCTCTCAGGTCCGGGTGTGACTGTGTGTGCCTGGATCTGTGTGTCTGTGTCTATGTGTGTGTGTGAGTGCAAACAGAAATGCCTGTGCACGGCGAGGCAATCCCAGGGAGCACCAAGCCCCCCGGGGTGGAGCAGGGGATGTCAGGTCCTCCGTGCAGAGGGACGCTCCACGTCTCGCCCAGCGTGTGGCTGTAAAACGGGCGCAGGAGTGAGCGGGCGTGTGCCTCTGTTTTGGTTTCTCTGCCTTTTTTTTTGGAGCTGGTGTATGAATCTGGGGCGTGTGGCCACCGTCCCCTCGGAGTGACTGGCAGCGTGGTGGTGGGATCAGGGTGCCTGTGCTGGGCAGCTGGTGCCTGTGCTCCTGATGGGAAGCTGTGTCCATTCCGTAGGCACAGGGACGTGCTCCAACCCCGCAGCCCTGCATCGCCCAGGGGCAGGGCAGCCTGTGCCCACACACACACATGGGCATTGAAAACGGGGGCGAAGGAGAAAGGGGAGGGCAGAGATGGAGGAATGGAGAGGCTGAGACAGGGAGCACTTCGTGCTGGGCTGAAGGCTGTTCACGTTCCCCAGCCAAACCACAGCACCAGGGTGCTGCTACAAAGTGTAGCTCCATGGAGGCGAGTGGACCCCCCCATCCCAGGATACTCACATCCATTCCCGTGACATCAGGGTGGCTGTGAGGGGCTGGCAGGGAGCAGTGGGTTGTGGAGTCGGTCCTTGTGGTGGGGACAGCCCCAGCTGGCACTGCAGGCAGAGGGATGGGCACCCGCCGGGGAGATGGTGCCAGGTGGGATGTGGGACCTGCTTTTTCCAGAGTTTTCTTGGCTTTTCAGGGCTCTGAGGCTCTGTGGTGGTGGCAGGGGCTGGGCAGGGGAGGCAGTGACTGCTGGGTGCCTGCAGAGAGGCTGCAGGGCCCTGGCTGGGCAGAGGTGGCTGCGGGGATGTGGAGGGGAGTTTGCAGGCCAGGAGTGATGGGGGAGGACTGGGAAGGCTCCTGAAGGTGTCTGGAATGTGGCACTTTTTTGGGTGGGTGCCGACACTGAGGGCTGAGCACCCAGGCTCAGGGTTTGCCTGCATTGCCCAGCACCGTGGTGTAAAACCACCCGGACAGATACACTTTAACACATTCACAAATAAAGGAGCAAAGCTGGTGCAATAGCTCACCAGCCCCTGTGAGCATCATACCCAGTCACCCCATTCCTGTGGTGATTTCCACCCTGGAGCATCCCACAGCTTTCCCATCCACCAAAGGGGGCAGGTACCACCTCAGCGCTGAGGTGTGTTCCTGAGTTAGGGGCTCCACCAGGTCAGCCAAGGTGCTGTGGGGCTGGTTGGGGATTTTCCACTGGGATGGCTTCCAGCACATCCTGGCACATGCAAAAATCAGCGGTTTCCCATGGGGAAATTTCCGCTTCATGGGCTTAGAGAGGGAAATCAGGACGAAGTGCCGCACCTCTGCTCTGCTGCGGCAGCTGCTCGCTGTGAGAAGTGTCGTTCCTCCTCCAGAGAGACACTCCCGGTGCCATTTGAGGTGGGGGTGTCCTGGCAGGGGTGGGCAGAACGGTTCTCCCCTCACCAGACCCCGACAGGGAGCAGCGTCCTGCAAGGATTCAGAGCAGAAAAGGTCCATCTTGAGTTAGCTGTGCCTGAGGAACTGGGGCGGGCTGTTGTGGGGGACACAGTGGCTGGAAGGAGGGGAGGGGTAGGTGCCAGGCTGCTGTGCCCACCCGGTTCCTTTGCCATCTACTGAACTGCCACCCACCCTGATGCCCAGGCAGGTGGGGTTTGAGATGCCACACACCTAATGGTAGCACCACGATGGGGCTTTGGGGGCAGGCAGAGATGGGGAGAGGAGTCTGCAGAGCCTGCTCTGTGGAGCACAAGCCCTTGGCACATCCCAGCATGGAAAGGCATCTGTTCCAAGTGGGGGACACGGAGCTGGGGAAAACCTGCTCCTGCAGCAGCCCCCGCAAAGCGGAGCAAGTGAAGGGCTGCTCCGATCCCCCACGCTTGCAGAGGGCGGTGGACAGCGGCGAGGGACAGGGAGAAGATCCTGCCCACGGCCCCCCAGAGTAGGACAAACATGAAGTGCAGCTCCACCGGCGCCTCCAAATCCACCCCCGCAGCAGGTTCAGGGAGAGGCTGGAGACAATTACCGTGCTGAGGCTTACGATCAGCCCCTCCACTCCTGGAGCTGCAGGAGAGGGGGCTTATTAAAAAGGGAAAAAAAAAAATAAAAAATGGAAGAACAAAAAATCCCCAGCCCACACTCTTCTCTCTAGAAAGGAGATAAAATGCCTCGGAGGAGGAGGAGGTGTTGAAGAGAGGGAGGGCAGCAGCAGCACAGCCAGGCGCTGGCAGGGAAGGTGTGAAAAAGGGGGAAGCAGAGCATCCCGGTGGCAGAGCCACTGCTTGGGCTGGGGGGGAGGCCGGGGGGATGGGGCATGGGGTCATGCCCGGACTGGGGACCAAGGGGCAGAGGCTGCAGGGCTGGGATTCAGCAGTGCCAGGGCTCAAGGCTGCAGGGACAGGGCTGGTTGTTGGGCTGTGGGTCCAGCATTGTCCTGTGCTGGCAGCCGGCGGGGGGACAAGGACATGGTCCGTACCCATGGCCCTGTGCCTGATGTCCCCATCCCGTGCTCAAACTGGGACATGCTGTCCCATCCAAGCCAGGCACACATGGGGGCCCAATTCCCGCCAGGGTTGTGGTGATCTCTATCCAAAGACCTGCTGCCCCAGGAAGGAAGGGACACACCCTGCTGTCCATGGCCAGGGAACAGGGCATGATTCCTTCCTTCCAGAGGGGTTACTTGAATGAAGATGGGGCTGAGCTCCCTGCCTGGCACCCCCAGTGCTGCCTGCATAGTCTCACGAGCTCCTGGTGCAGAAGAGGATGCCTGCCTTTGCCGGGAAGGAGATGCTGGATTTAGATGGAGCCAAGGGGGAATTTTTTTCCCCTAGGCTGGAAAGATCCCACATGGGGCTAAGAAGCAAGAGAGCAGCCTGGCACAGGGAGTAGAGCCTGGATGGGGCTAAAACGCCCAACATGGTGGGTTTCTGGCCAGTGCAGACCCACTGAAGGACCCAAATGGAACTAGGATGGGGCTATGACACGTGTCCTGTACCCTGGGTGTTCTGCACCTGCTTCCAGTGCTCCATATTCCACCCACCCTTCAGGCTCACAGGGTCTTGACTGTGCTTTACAGACCACAAATAGGCATTTGGTTTCTGTTAGGAAGGTCTAGAGGAAGCAAAAGCCAGGAATGCAGCTGGGGATGTGAAACCATCATGGCTGCTTTATCCCACTTCCCGTGGCTCCCCTTTTCTTGCCATTCAGTTCGAATAAATAGATGAGCAATAGATGGCTGTGGGCACTGGGACCAGGAGTGGCTGGGATGCCTCCAGTGGATCTGGGACATCTATGTCACTCCAACCTCATGTTGGGTTCTGCAGCAAAACCGTGTGACTGGGGCGGGAACCCCGAGCTGAGGAAGAGGGGCATCCCTGCTTGCTGCACTCTCTGCTGCAGACTATCCTGCCACAGCAAAAGCATCACACATGTCTTTAGGAAAAAAAAATAGAGAAGATGAGTCCCAGGGATCTACAGGAACCCACAAACCCCACACACACTGTGGCGTTCCCAGCGAGATGGGGAGAGCAACACTGCAGGACTGCTAAGGGCTCTGATCTGTGGTCCAGGGCAAGTTGGATATGAAGCATTTTGCCCCCCCCCCTTTCCAATTAATTCCCCACGCCCCCAACTCTCCAGGATTCGGATATTAACAGCTCAGCTCTTTCAGCAGCCAGGACTAAACGTCAGGACGGGGAAGCTGGGAAGCACCGGGATGCTGTTCCCCCGGCTCCTGCCCGGCACGTGCCGCGAGCGATGCTCTGCGCGCGGCGCTGGGCGCGTGGGCTGCCAGCTCTGCTGGGGCCCCATCCCCATCCCTCCGCACCCGCTGCTCGCCTGCTCTCCTAAAGATCACATTCAAACCCAAATTGCCCGTCTCCACCCGCCCCCACCGGTAAAATCAATTATCCACCAGCCCGTGGCCTTTTATTCCTCGGCGGGGAGCTGGAGCGAGGTGGCGGCGAGCGGGGGGAAGGTGGGGCGGGAGGTGGGATTGCTTTTGATAGTTGTTATTTTAGCGATTGGAAAGGTTTGGCAGGAAAGGGAACCTGGCACAAAGGTTGTGCTCAGCATGGTGTGTGTGTGTGTGTGTGTGTGTGTGCAGTGCCGCAGCTCCCAGCATCACACCGGCACTGGCAATGCCACGAGCTGGTGGGGCTTGGGATATGGGGAACGGGGCCAGAGGGGAGTCTCTGGAGTGTCCCAAGTACTCCTGTTCGTTTGCCTGCCAGGCCCCAGGAGAGCCTTGCACGTTGGGTCACACGTGTGCAAGGCACAGCAGCATCAGTCCCTGTCCAGCTCGGCTCCAGGGCTCCTTGCTCACAGGGTCCCCTGGGCTGTCACTGCCTGGGTGGCAGTTTTGCAGCTGGGGGGACCTGGCGCCATTCACAGCTGCCAAGTGCTGCTGTGATTGCAAGGTCTAGAGCAGGCTGAGCCGCACAGCCTGAAGTGGCCGAGAGCTTCGTGGCAGCCGCAGCCATCGCAGTGTCCCTCAGGGGCCAGTGCCCCCAGTAAATCCTTGCCCTTTCTCTCCTGGAGACAGGCAGGGCAGAGCTGGGAGGAAGAGGAGTAAAGGTGCACAGTGCCTGGAGTGTCCCAGAGGAGCACCGAGGGACGAATCCCACATTCACCCCTAGGTCTGGACATGCCTGCACCCACCATTCCGCAAGGAGAGTGGCGCAAGGAAAGCTGACTGAGATCCCTCCATGTTTTCTCCGAGTCCCTTCCCTAGCCAGCACCCACATCCCCATTCTCATCTCCATTCTCATCCCTGAGCCTGTGGCTGCCTCTCACCCCACAGCTACGTCAGGGCTGGGCTGTGCCCTTGTCCCCATCACACCCCTCACCTCTCCCTGTGGCTTCTTCTCTTCCCAGGGGCGCTTTCTCCATTGTCCGGAGATGCGTGAAGGTGTTGGCAGGACAAGAGTATGCAGCCAAGATCATCAACACCAAGAAGCTCTCTGCTCGAGGTAGGTGCTGGGGATGTTCCTGGGGAGGTGAGAGGCAACCAGGGCTTACAGAGTGGGGAATTTGTCCCGTAGGACCCCATTTCTGTTCCTGAGATCTGCCACCACTCTGCAGCAAAATGATGGTTACAGCCTTGCAGCAAGCCAGACCACTGCCAGCTCCAGGCACTAGGTAGTACAGTTATTTTGGGAGCATCACCTTCTGAGAGGGCCCTCACTGACCCCCCATCCCCACTCTCAGTGGTGCAGGTTTTCTTACTCATATACCTCCATCAATGAAACCAGAATGTCCTTTCGAGTAGGGGTTTGACTTCATTTGTAACTGTACATGGACTCTCACCCCTCGCTGCCATCTGGTTAATCACTCTGGTGGAGCGGGTTGGCTGTTTGCTGCTGGAAGAGGTGCAGGTGGGTCTGCCCTGGTGGGTCAATCCTGGATGCTCCTTGAAGTGAGGCTGAGCTGAGCCAGCACAGAAAAGCATCAGCCAGCCCTTGCCCCAGGGCACAGTCCCTTCTGCCCCCAAGAATGTGGCAGAGGAGCTGTGATGAAGAGGATGCAGAGGATGGGGCAGCAGATGCTGTGTCCCCACTCCAGCTCCTCCCTGGCTGTTGGGAGTGCAGGACAGGTGCCGGGAGCAAGCACCCTGCCAGGAGAGTTTAATTAACCTCCCTCGGTGACTCTCCCTGCTGCCACTGCTGACCTCCAAAGGCAAAACTGAAACACAGAAAATGGTGACAAGCTCCTTTCTGACCTGGAATTAAACCAGCATGTTTCAATCTCCCTCCCACCATGCTGCTGAAGTGGCACAGTGCCAACACTGAGCCTTCCCCAGCTCCTCCAGCACTGACCCCTGCCCCTCTTCTGGGATGTAGACCATTTCTCTTCCTCTGAAGTTGAGAGCTGAGCTCTGGGCAGAGTGTGCAGTGCTGGGCTCAGCTCTTGGCTCCTGCCCATGTACCCCAGCTGGCAGCAGGGTGGGCACGAAATGCCTCCCAGGCTTCAGAGCTGCCTGAAGCAGCAGATTGAGCCACCCCCTTCTGTGCTGCCTCCACTCACCTCCTCAGGCAGTTTGCCCCTCTCCACCCTCTCCTGGGGTGTGTGCTGTCCCTGCAGTGGCTCTGTGCCCATCTGCCCCCGGGGGAGACTTGCCCAGAGTTATTTTCCCTGCTCCACCAGCTGAAATCACCAGCTGCTTTTGCTAACGATCTGGAACCCCCATTTCTGCAGTGCAGACACTTCCCCAGACTGAGACAAGCCCCAAAGGGGCATGAGGAGCCACTGTCCCATGGGGATGTGCCACTGGCTGTGTCATACACAAATGGGGGAAGGGAGCGGGGAGAGGAGTGGGGAAAAGTGAAAGAAGCTGCAAAACATCTCCAGCCATGGCCTGTTTCTTCAGGCATCCTCCTGGCTGCTGACACAGAGGGGCCAGCAGGTGAGAAAGTGGAAGTCTTGGAGGAGAAATAGGGTTTGGGTGCAGGCAGGAGCTGGATTTGTGGGATAGAAGAGGAATTGCAGCCATGGGTCACTTCGCCAGAGAATTGCTTCCCTCACTGTCCCTCCAGCCCATCCCCATCGTCCACTTTAGTTGTGAAAAACAAAAGCCTAAACCCCAACCTCTCTCTGTCACCCCATCCTATCCCAATGGGAACGTTGTGCCCCATTGGGGAAAATGCTGTGGGGAGCTGAACGAGGCCATGGAGGCTGTCCCAGCCTTCACTCACAGACCCAGCACAGGTTACAAAATTCACTCCAAGCCTGGGGTTGACTCTCCCACTGGATGGGGAAACTGAGCCCTGGGGAAGGCTCCAGCCCTGCAGAGAAGGGGCTGTATCACCTTCACGTCTCAGCGGTCGGAGACACCCAGGTTTGGTTTGATGCAGAGCGAGACTCCAGGGTGTGAACCTGCAAGGGAGCAGTGATAGCACTGAGAGACAAGCAGCCCTAATTATATCCTCCCTTGTCCCGGCTGCTGAGTTCCTGCTAGCACGAAATGCCTCCAGACAGGCACCTCCACACAGGATGGCTGGGTCAGGTGTGAGAAGAAGTGGAGAGGAAGAAACAAAATGATTTACGGATTCATTCTGAGCTGCCCCAGAGTGGAGGATTTTTTTGCTTAGCTCAACTTGCTTCGCCCAGAGCTTTCTTGTCTCACATTCCCAAGCCAAAGGCTGAGGAATGGGACCTGTGCTGCCTGTCTGCAGACAGGTACCAGAGCAAAGCACATTTTCAGAGCCAGGGTTTTGTGATGCAGGAGAGCAAAGTCCTGACTGGAATGGCTGGTGATGGTGATGGGGAGCGAAGCCTGCAGCCCTGCTTCAGTCTGACACCTCTCACTGTTCATTTGGTTGCTCAAATTGTACCATGCAGGACCAGAAATGTCCCTTCTGATTACTTGTGCCTGGAAAAATAGGAGAAATGGGAACAGTGCTGCTGGCAGGAATAACCCAAGCAAATCCAGGATATTCGGGAGGTGATCAGAGATTGTTCAGCTAAGAGAAGGGAGAGAGGAGGGCAAGGGATCATTCCAAGCCCAGGACCACCCATGGCATCAGTGCCTAGGGGCTTGGTTGGGGGCTGCATCTGTGCTGGGATAGCGCCCATCAGGGCCTGATGCTGAACACGTCCCCAGATTTGCTATGCTTTAGTGAAAAAAAAAAAAATAAAAAAAAAAGGATGGGTTTTCTCTGTGCCGGCTGCTCTGTCCCCCCAGATTGCCTGTGCTGGCAGCTCCTCTGAGAGACCAGCAGGAACTGAGAGCAGTTGAGTCCCTTCCTCAGATCCTAATTCAGGGCCGTTGCCTCTTTCAGATCACCAGAAGCTGGAACGAGAAGCCCGGATCTGCCGCCTCCTGAAGCACCCCAACATTGGTAAGCACACCCTACATCCCCCGTTGTCGGGGCTCCGCTGCCCACCTGCCCTCCGGTGCCCCAGCCGGGGCTGGGGGGGTCCCCATCAATAATCCAGCCCAGCCTGCAGCAGCATGGACTGTTTGTCCTTCCCTCGTGCTCCGGCCTCCATCCCAGAGGAGAGGGGCTCGGTGGCAGCCGAAATCCGCACAGCCGTCCCTCCTCTTCCTCGCGGGAAGCACCACCTTCAAACGGGGCCATGGGAAGAAAGGCCCCCACCAGCCACGGGGGGATTGAAGTAGGTCCTGACTAACCCACTTGGCCATAGCTCCCTCAGGGAGAAGCGGAGCCTCAGGAGGCTGCAAAGGGCTATTTTTACTGCTCTCCCCCCGTTCGAGTGCCGTATCCCTCTGCATGCTCCAAAAAGCGGCTGCAGCTCGGAGCAGCAGCAGCAGCGCGGGGCGTGTGGGAGGAGCGATGGCGGGGGGGAAGCGAAGACTTTCCCACCGACCGTCCATCTGAGAGTAGCCTCCTTCGGAAAAGCTGTTTCAGGAAAACTCCTGAGCCCCTGCAAAAGACAAAAATAGGCCAGAAGGAGAGAGAGAGGGGAGGGGAAAAAGCTGCAGTCAAAAA
>VYXB01008839.1:27895-168974 GCA_013397135.1 Pachyramphus minor
GGGGGGAAAAAAATACAGAAAAAAAAAAAAAAAAAAAAAATCCCAAACTCCATCCCTGAGAGTGATGCCGATGCAGGCTCTTGGTCCCTGCGGATAGTCCGGATGAACGCCCTCTTCCCTCTGCTGCACCCCAGGATGTGCCGACCCCAGTGAGATCCTGCAGCTTTGGGGAAAGCATTTGGTGGTTTCTGCAGCCCTCTCAACCCACAGTAAGGAGCCAGAAGGGTTCCTCTGTGGCTGAGCTTCTCCCTGGCCCCCTCACTGCTCTGGTGACCTGGATCCATCCTTCCCCAGGAGCTGCTGCAGCAGATCCAGGGAGCTAGATCCAGGGCCACTGGGACCAACCATGTGGCTCCTGTCCCATAAATATTTTAGTTTGAAAAAGGACTGTCAGCTTCCATCTGTCTCGGCACACGGCTCTGTGGCCGGTCTCCCCTGCACTGCCGGGGTGCCAGACCCTGCAGGGTTCCCCAGCCTCTGCTCAGGCAGGACCCTGCCCTGCAGGGGTCTTGCCAGGGAGTGCAACATCCCTTTTGCCCCAAAATACATGCAGAGATTGCCGAGACCTGAAGGAAACACACTGCAAATGTATGAATAGCAAGAAATACTAAACACAGAGGATCTCCCACCCTGAGACCTGCAGGATGGTAGCTGGGCCATGCAGCTGGAGCTCCCCAGCTTCCCAGCCTGGCCACAGGTCTTTACTGTGGCTGCCTTCCTCCCTTCCCTCTCCATCACCTGCTGGTGGAGCTGGCAAGATTTCTGAGGACAGAAACATCTGACCCCTTCCTGTGCCTTGTTCCCCACCCCTGCACCACCCCTCGCTGTTCAGCCATGACCTGGGAGGCTCAGAGCATCCCTGCTGCAAGGGCTGGAAGGGGTTAACAGCATGAGATGCTAACAAGCCCAATCTGCTGCTATTTATACCCAGGAGGCTCTTCTCCACCCCCCCACCCCACACCCTCTTTCCCTTCACGCCCCTCCACTGCTCCTGCTGCCTGGAAACTCAGGCTCGCAGCTCCCCTTCCGTGCAGCAAAGGCGGCTCATTACCCACCCAGGAGCTGGAACGAGCTGTGCCGCTGCAGAGCAGCCTGGCATGAGGAAGAGGAGGCACTGCTGCTGGGATGAGGCAGAACAATCCTCTCCAGCCCTCACTGGGAGAAACACCCCAGCTGCCGAGGGCTTTGCTGTCCTCTCCCTTGTTCCCTGCAGCGAGGCGAGGTCTTTCCATCTCCCATGAGAACGTGTGGGGACACTCCATTTCCCACTGGAAAGCCATGCTGCAGTTCCTGGAGGAACCAAACTGTGCTCTGCACCGTGCCTTCTGGAAAACCTCACATGGAAAGCCGGGCACAGGCAGTTAAGGGCAGGTCCAGGTGCCCAGGATCCTGCAGTACATCCACAGTACTGGCTGATGTATTAGGAGAGCTGTGGTTTCCCAAAGGTTTTTTTCCATTCAGAGAAGTCTTGCAGTTTTAACTCCAGGTACCTGTTGCCCACTGACTCTCAGTCCCAAAGCTGTGTCCTGCTCCTGCCTTGGCTCCTGGTACTGAGCTGGAGTGGTTTGGCCAGTGCAGCTCTCTCTGACTTCAGTCAGTAACAGATACTTGTAGGATCAGGTTATATTTAGAGCAGCTGCTCCCTCTTATACCTCCTTGGCTCCTGGCAGCCACAGGCTTTGGGACTTCCCCAAGCAAGGAACGTATCTGGACCATCTGTTTGTGGTTACACTGGCCCTATCCACACCAAACTCACCTAATCCCCCTGAGAACACTTTGGCTTCTGCGGGATCCCAGCCGTGATACCCCCAAATCCCTCCCAGGCAAGATGAAACAGGAGGAATTACATCTCTTTCAGCAGAGGAAGGCAGAAAAGCTGGGATTTTGTCAGAGAAAAAGGGAGCAGACAGATGTTGGAGCACAGGGGATGTCTACAGAGGCCAGCAGTGGAGAAGGATGACTGGGAAATAAGACGAGCAAGTTGTGTCAGTAATTGGGATCACAAGAGAGAGACGGATAGGAAGGATGGTGCCCAGCTCATCAGACCTCCTGTGCCCTGGCTGGGTGGGGTGCCACTGCTGGCAGCGTGGTCTTGGCAGCCACTGGATCTGCCTGTGGAGCTTGGAGACAGGAGAAGGACCAGAAAAGTGGTGTTTGCTGGCCTGGGAGATAAGAGCAATACAGTGCAGTATCTGTGCTCAGTGATGGGGCTTGTTATCTTCCCTGGCTCAGACTGAGTCTGGAGGATGTTTCCATATAGGGATCAGCTGATTTAGCTGCAGTAAAAGGGTCTAGGAGTAAAAATTCCCGCAAACTCACTCCCCTGAATATTTCTTTTTTCCTCCTTGATTCCTAACATTCTCAAAGATGTTGAAAGTTGGGTATTGGGCTGAAACCGCGTGAGAGAGAGGAAGGGTTAAATATTTACAGCCTTAAGGGAATCAAACAAAATATGAGGCTGGGGACAGAGGATACTGGACCAGGCTCTATTTATCCATCCTACCTGTTTCTGTGCCCCTGCCCTTGCTGCACACCTGCCTGCTAAACTGTGAGCAGAAATCTGAGCCTGAATAACCAGCACCCAGCTGCACGGTGACAGATTTGTACCTGCCTGTGTCTGGTGAGGTGTGCACAGGGTGAGAGGGTACCCCTCAGTGTGATGAGCAGGGTGAGATTCCAGGAGATGGGGAAACTCATCCCGTGGAGATTCCCAAGGAGAAAAGTCATGAGCAGAAAATAAAAAGAGCCCTGTGGGTGCCAGGGCTGTCAGCCCAGCACCCTGCTGAGCTCTCCCTTAGTGCCCAGGCACTAATCCTGTTGGGGCTGGGGACACCCAGAGCCCAAGATAGCCCAGCAGCTGCCCGGAACCTCAGCCAGACACAGCCCTGGGCAGTCCCCAATTTGGATGTGACCTTTGAGCCTCTCACCACTGCCCCAGGCTGGGGCCATGGCTGGGGGTCCCCTGGCGAGCAGGGACCCCCACCCAGCCAGTGGCAATAGCAAGAGGAGGAGGGAGGAGGAATAGCCCTGCTTGTGCCCAAAGGGGAGCAAAGGCATTCCTGGGGAGCGGGGTTGGAGCCAGGTGTACCCCATAACCCTTCTGTCTCTGCTGCAGTGAGGCTCCATGACAGCATCTCTGAAGAGGGCCACCACTACCTGATATTTGACCTGTGAGTAATGGTTCAATGCATCCCCTGACCCACTGCCAGCTCCGTGCTTCCACCTGGGGTGACACACTCTCCACCTCACCCGAGCCCTTCCCACTGGGCTTGAACCAAGCTTGGGTTCCCCAAGCCGGGCAGAGGGCAGGTCCCTGTCCTGCATCCCCAACTCTCCCATGACGCAAGGAACATTTTTGGGGGGATTGCCAGGGCCGAGTGGGCTGTCAGTCAATCCAGCTCCCCCTGTTTTCTTGCAGGGTCACTGGTGGGGAGCTGTTTGAGGACATTGTGGCCAGGGAGTACTACAGCGAAGCAGATGCCAGGTGAGCACAGACACACGTGGGGCTGTGGAGGGGACAGATTGTATCCCCTTCTCCCAAGAGCTGCTCCCTGCCAGGGTCCTACACGCCTGGCTTTCTGCAGCATGAGCTCCTTCCATGTTGGGAGGTGTTTTACAGCCACTCCTGCAACACATACTCATAAACCAGAACTGTGGTGCAAAAAGACTTCCAAAAATGCTCTTTTTAACTCACTCAAGTCCTGTGCCAAGAAGTGCATGTGCTACCATGGGGCTGGTTTCCTCCCCAAATCAGATGGCTCCCAGCCATCTCTGGCAGCATCCTCCTCCCCTGGAATGATGGGTTAACCCACATCTGACCTCCCTGTAAAGGAGCAGGCTGTTGGGGCTCCCTGAGCTGGGGGCATCGGGTTTCCCTGGTTTGGGGATGTCAGGGCTCCCTGGGCTGGGGGCATCAGGACTCTCCAGGCAGGCAGAGAGGAAGCCCAACACCAGACTGGTGCCCAGCCAGGGCCATGATAGCACGGACACCCCACAGACCTCCCCCCTTCCCCTTGGAGCTGCATTCCAGCCATCTGCAAGCATTTCTCTGGCATTTACCACTTGAAAGCACTGAGGAGGAGCAGGCAAGACAGGCCGAGTGGGAGGATGTGCTCAAGCTCTGCTCTCCCCCACGCTCCCGCTGGCACTTTCCAGGTACCCTGCTGCAGAGCCAGGGGGTTGGGTGCCATTTCAGCCACCCCTTTGGCTCCTGCAGCTCAGCCAGGGGACAGCATTAACCTCATTTTTTTTTTGCCTCTCTCCTATCTCCAGATATCACTGTGCCTCTTGGTTTTGCCCCCAGGCTAAGCATAGCCTGTGCTTATGTGTCCAAAAGGGTGTTAAGCTCTACAATACCCCTCTGCATGAGAATATCCTTTATTTCTAAGCAGAAAGCAATCTCATTTAATGGGCTGCCTGCACTGAATCCACTTACAGCCCATCCACTTATTAGTGTCATACAAATAAAATAAAATACATGTAAATGAAGACCTTCTGCCTTGCACAAAAGCTGTTTTGAAGTAAAAGCAATTGCCTCTGTCTTTCTCCCTTCCTGTCTTGCACACGCAGCAGAGCTGGGATGTAATGAACTAGATATAAAGTAAGCAGATGCAGCAAGAGCCACCTGCATTAGACCAGAGCAGGGAAACTGGGCTGGAGCAAAGGTTACACAGAGCACATCTGCTCTGGCTGGGTTTGGAGGCCAGATCTGGGCTGGCATTGTGGCTCCACTGCTGGCCTCCAGCTCCCCCCCAACACTCCAGTGTTGCTCCACTGGCGATCCCAGAGGCTCAGCTGTAGCCCCCATGCTCCTGCTCACCATCAGTGGGCGTGCAGCAGCTCTGGTGGGGCCTTAGTGGGTTAGAATTTCTCCCCACATGTGTGGATTTCAGTGGAGGGAGACACTAATCTGTGCTGAGGGGCTGCTGGTGGGCAGTGTGATGGGGAGGGGGGCAGAAGGGTGAAATGCTGTGGAATTGAAGTGTCTGACAAAACTCTGCCTCACCGACCACTTGTGTGAGCTTTCTGCTCTCTCCCACAGCCACTGCATCCAGCAGATCCTGGAGGCTGTCCTGCACTGCCACCAGATGGGAGTGGTTCACCGGGATCTGAAGGTAGGAGTTACAGGGGTAGTGCCTGTGGGAGGATGGGGGACCCCATCTGTGATGCAAAACCCCATGGAGCAATGCTCAGAGTACTCCAGGGCTGCTGGAACAGCAGGGAGGAACACGTGTAGGGATTCGGGAAAGCCACAGAGCAAAGACCAACCCTGGGGTGAAACAACACAAAGGACAGGGGGTAGGGGGGCCCTTGAAGTCCATGGTTCTCTAAGGATCCAGGGACACCAGGACACACAGCAGGACAATGCAGTTGGGAAGCACAACCAGAGCCCTGACTTTCCTCCCTGCTGTGCTGGGAAGGTCCCCCAGTTCATAGTGGAGCCCCTGGTGGGTCTTTCACTTCTCTCCAACCCCCATCCTCTCCTGCAGCCCGAGAACCTGCTGCTGGCATCCAAGCTGAAGGGTGCTGCCGTCAAGCTGGCTGACTTCGGCCTCGCCATCGAGGTGGAGGGGGACCAGCAAGCGTGGTTTGGTGAGTGGGACTGGCCTGAGGTGGGGCATTCTCCAGCTTTTCTTGGCATCTTTGATCAGGGTGGCTCCAGGTGGGACACACATCCAACCTGAGCCCTGGGTTATGGGAGAGTCCCAGCAGCACAAGAGGCACAGTGGGTGAGGAGGCTGATGGCTCCAGCTGTGCCCATGGAAACAATATTGATCCAGGGCAGAGGCAAACAACTCCTCAGGGACTCTGTGAGTCACCAAGATGTCCTGGTGAGATGGACAATCTCTCAGCAGGGGCAGACCAGGGGAAGGGAAGCCTCTGACAAGTGCTGGAGGCGCTCATCAGAGCACTCCAGCCTTATGCACCATCCTGGAATTTGGCTGTGGCACAAAGCCACAGTTTGCTCTGCCCTCAGGACTCACAGAGGTGTCTGGCAGGAGGCTGCCTGTCCCACCAGGTCAGGATGTGCCAGGACTCTTGGCTCTTGCTGTTCCTGGCTGGGCACCAGTCACTGCTGGTGAGCTGTGTGTGGACAGGGGCTGCAGCTGGCAGGGTGTGATGGGCTGTCTGTCCCAGGTTTCGCTGGCACCCCGGGATACCTCTCCCCTGAGGTGCTCCGGAAGGATCCCTATGGCAAAGCCGTGGACCTGTGGGCTTGCGGTAAGTCAGACAGGGGCTGGAATGCTGGGAGTGGGCTGGGCTGGGCTGGGCTGGGTGGGATGAGGCAACCTGTTCATCCAGCATGTCCCGAGCTGTAGTTGCCATGCACATCTCAGGGAGGTCAGGGTGGAGGGTTTACCCAAGAGGTGGCACATTACCCTGGGCTGTCCCCGGAGCAGCACCCTCTCTCCCAGCCCAGCAGCACTCTTCTCTGAAGGATCAGCCCCCTTCCAAAGCTCCCAGTCAGGAGAGATGCTGGCTTTCTTCCCTGAGGTGCTGGTGGAGTCAGGCAAAGATTCCATGCAGTTGCAGCTGCAGGGGAGCCTTTTTCCACCCACAGTGGGGAGGAGGCATTGCCTGCCAGGGAACCCACTGGAAGGTCTGCATGTGGCTGCCAGAGACCATCAGCACAGATATGGACCCACCAACAAGCCTTTATCTTTTTAATCAATGAGCAAATCCTCATGTTTCCCTAATTTCTGTTTCTCTGCTTGAGTTTGACCAATCCCCAGGCAGGGGCTGCTCCTACCTCCAGCAATGAATTCTGTCCCACTGATTCCATCTCCTCTCCTGGGCAGGTGTCATCCTCTACATCCTGCTGGTTGGGTACCCACCCTTTTGGGATGAAGACCAGCACCGACTGTACCAGCAGATCAAGGCTGGGGCTTATGATGTGAGTGGGTTTGTCTTTTCCCCCCTTTTCACAGTCTACCCTCTCTCCTGCTGTCCCTCCCTTACAATCTGCTGCTCTAGAAGAGCAACCTGGCCACATTCAGACAGACAGGAGCAAGGTTCTTTCCTCTGCCCTGGTCGCAGAGGGTGCACACATTAGCATGTCTCAAGGCCACTTTGCAGGACAGATAGGTCTTGTCCTGGACCTTCCAACTTTCTTCCTCCACTTCTGCTCTCCGGTTTTCCACCTGGCAGCTCTTCCCAGCTCTCTCCAACCTGCCCCAAGCTGCAGGAGAAACAACACAAATGTAAAGGACCTTCTGTTTCTTCTGTTCCTTCCTGCCATCCCTCATCCTGGTCCCTTTGCTTTGGCAGTTCCCCTCCCCTGAGTGGGACACAGTGACTCCAGAAGCAAAAGATCTCATCAACAAGATGTTGACCATAAACCCGTCCAAGCGCATCACGGCAGCGGAGGCTCTGAAGCACCCCTGGATATCAGTGAGTTTGACTCTCTCTGGTTGGGGCTGAAATGTAGAGATGTGGGGGCTTAGAAGGGGGGAACACCTCACTGAGGAGCTTGTGATATCACACACGCTGCCAGCTCTCTTCTCCATCCCGGGAAGATGGTTTCCTGGCGTGGTTCCTCCCAGTGCTCTCAGAGCAGCATTTTCCCTGGGGTTTTACAGCAGAGAAAAGCTTGTGAATGCAAACAGCATGTGCTGGGGGAGCTGATGATGGGAAGGACACACATGCTCCCAGCAGCGGTGGAGATAGGCTGGTTTTTTGGTGTCACACTGTTCTGGGGGGATTTTCTTCGGAGGTGATGGGAGCAGGTTTGTGTTTGTCCATCCATCCACCCACCCCAGCAGCAATCCCCCCACCCTTCACATCATCCCACTGCTCTGGCTGCTGGTTCTCTCTCTGAATCAGCTCCTAAAGGCAGGAGGAATCTGTGGGCTTAATCCCTGGACCCCACACGTGTAAACCCTGAACACATTGCTGAACATGGCTGGTCACTCAAGGGGTTAACTCTGTGGGCAGCCAGTTCTTCCTGCAACCCCTCCACCAGAGCAGATCCTGCTGACTCCAGAGCTTCAATCTCCCACTGCCCATTAAACTTTTATCTGTTGCTGCTGCTGCAGGCAGCCCTGGCCCGTGCACACACGTGTGTGTGCATGTGAGAGCAGGGCTGGGGGAGCCCTTTCCCCCCAGCTCTGCTCTGAGCCAGGTCTCTCTCCCCCCAGCACCGTGCCACCGTGGCGTCATGCATGCACAGACAGGAGACAGTGGACTGTCTGAAGAAGTTCAATGCCCGGAGGAAGCTGAAGGTAACTCTCATACTGTCTAAGCTGGCTTCAAAATGCATGATCAGGTCATAGGTGGGCTTGTTCTGTGTGTGGGAAGGGACAGGGTGGTGTCCCTGGGCAGTGGTATGGGGGTGATGGGCATTTGGGGCCCCCCATTGTGAAGAAGGGAAAAGAGTCAGAGTGCGGTGGTGGATTCATCTCTCTGAGGTGCCGAAGTGCTTGGAGAAAGCCATGGTGAAGGAAAGCAGAGTCACCTGACAGTGGGGTAAGCACTTTACCTCTGGATTCTGTGTCAGGAAAACTCCTTTTTAGGGCAGGACATGAGTCTGAGAGGCCCAGTGAGACCCTTTGCCTGATGACCAAGATACTCTGCAGCCAAAGAACAAAGTGATCCATAGAAAATCAAAAAGCTCACCCACAGCAGCAGCCCCACAGGCTTTCCCCTTTTGAATGTCATGTGCCTCAGCCTGGACCCCCTCTGTAATCACCATCTCCTGCTGGAGCACCTCCCTGAAGCACCCATCTCCCAGGTGCTGCTCAGCCTCAGCCAGCAGCATGGCATTGGGAATGGGCTCTGGAAATCACAGTGCCTCATCCGGAGCTGGAGGGACAGAGCAGGACAGCTCTGGCCTGTGTTGTAGCCAGAGCCATCAGTGCTCCAGGCCCGAATGCAGCACGGCACAGAACAGTACAGCTGCAGGCTACTAACAAGATTATCAAGCAAAGAAACTGGCTATAAACTATTATTACTTTTCTGCTAGACAAGTAATCAAATTAGTTCAGGCATACGCTTCCAAATAGTAATCCATTACTGTAAGCAATTAGTCCAAAGTAATCTCATTATACGCTGAGCAACTAGTTAGGAGACTCAGCTGGAAAAGGGGAAGGATTTTTACAAATGTTGTTTTGCAGTGGTGATCTTTGCGTGGCTCCCATGAGCAATGCCTGCCCTGCTGCTCTGAGCTAACACAGCTTTAATCCCAATTAAATCCAGTTCCGCTCCTGGTGAGTCCCTTTGCCACCAGCTGCCAGCCCCGGTCAGTGGGGTTGTGCTACATCTAGGGCAGGGTAGTATGAGACTGAAAAGTGCCCCACAGACATTTAATATCCCTTTAATCTTGGAGGGAAGGCATTTTCAAAGAGTGCAAACCAACGCCTCGGTGCTGGTGATGTGGAGTTGGGTACTGAGAGCTGCTTTTGATGGCAGGAGGAGAATATCAGTCCGTGGGCCAATTTCCGTCCAGCCAGGTGGCTGAGGGACAGGTGCTGAGCAGGGCTTTCCGCCCTCAGGGATAGGGGCAACAGCAGGGTGTGGAGAGCTGGGTCCAGCACACCCTTCCTTCTGCCTTTCTTGTCTTTCAGGGAGCCATCCTCACCACCATGCTGGCCACCAGGAACTTCTCCGGTAGGTGCTGTCTCTGGGACTCATCTCTTTGTCTTACAGGGTGCCCAGGGCAAATCCATAGGGTTCCTGGAGACCTGGCTTTGCCTTGAGTGTCAAGGGGAGGCTGAGGTTGCAGCCTGGTGCCCCCAGGCATGTGTGGTTTTGGGTAGTCCTTCAGGGGAGGTCACCTGGAGGTGACTGGCACCTCCAGGCTGGCATTTGGTGTGGGATGCAAGAGGAGAGGTGTCTGGCTGAAGTGCAGTGGACCCCAGTGGTTTAGGGGTTTATACACTCCCAACCATCTGGTTTGTGCTGGGGTGGGGATGCAGGTGCTGGGGGCAGCGAGAGCTCAAGCTACTGGATTTGTGTTCTCCTGGAGATGTTTGTGGCTCAGGGAGAGTATCCTCTGTGCTGGGAATGTCAGACAGGTCCCTGGGTGCCACTGCAGGCAGATGGCAGCAGGATCCCTCAGGTCTCTCCCCAGGCAGGTGGATGCTGATCCTGCAGGGTTCCCTACTCTCTTCCTGTCTCTCTACATAATCCCGAGGGTTTCATGGGAGACAGGACTGAGCACGGCAGCCCAGCCGGTGCACTAGAGAGCTCTGAGCACAGCCACAAGCCCCTCTACTCCAGTGCCCCCAACGAGAGCTGTTCCCTCTGGGGACACCTCGCTGCAGATGGGATTTCACAGGCGATTCCCAGGCACGGAACCAAATGGAGCCACATGACTACAGAGCTCATCCACCTGCTGTCACCTCCAGCCCTCGGCAGGGCTGGGAATGTCCCCGCAGCGCTCCTGCAGTGCTGGGACACACCAGCCAAGCCCTGCAGCCACTGAGCCTGCTGGTGGCAGCTGCTTGGGGTTAGACGGGTGTTTCAGGGTGCTTTGCTGAGGCGCCCTGGGAGTCAGGTGCGGCAGCGGGCAGGGGTGCCAGGAAAGCTGGAGGAGAGGGCTGTGGCCAGAGCTATCTGCATTTGTCGTGCGGGGATCTTGCTGACATATTTAGCACTTGTGGAGGGGGGCCGGAGGAGTCCAGCAGCTGGGGGGATCCGGTGTCAGCCCCGCGCCGGGGAAGGCGGTGGACAGGAAGCATCAAAGGGCAGGAAATTCAAAAGCGTCTCTCATCGTGCTGCCCGTCCCACGCACGGCCCAAGGGCTCAACCAGTGCGCCCTGCCCAGGAGCACAGCGGGGCTGGTGAACGAGGGCAGGGTCTCGCATGGCGCTGAGCTCCACAGATCCCACCCTGCTCCGGGGGTGCAGCGGGAGTGGGGTGGCTTGTGCGGCCTGGGGGGGGGCTGGGGCAGTGCCGGCAGCGGTGGGTGGGCACCGGGGAAGGCGCCTGCTTTTCATCATTGTCAAAATGTGGCCTGCAGCTGTCGGTCCGGCGGGCCGGCAGCACATGATCCCGGCAGCATGGGGCTAAAATTAGAGGGCGGCAGGCGGGCAGCCCATTCCTCCACACTGCACCACGCCGGGTCAACAGCACCCCCCGGCCAGAGCCCGCCTGCCGCCGGACAGCGCTGCCGGCCCCTCCAGCCGCCCCGAGCACTCGGCGTGACGCTGGGAGACGGGTCATGCCCCTGGCCGAGAGCCACCGGGGTAGGACGGGACGCTGCTGGCAAGGTCGCCCCTGAGCTCCCACGAGTTGCACCGGGGGTTGCTGGAGAGAGGACGAAACGAAACCCACCAGCCGGTCCCGCGGGGTCCCGCCGCTCCGCCACCCGGCACCATGCTGCTGCTCCTCGCCCTCCTGGTCGTGGTGCCCTGCCTGGCTCTCCTAATCACCTTCCTCCTCTCTCCAGGAGGCAAAAGTGGTGGCAACAAGAAGAATGACGGCGTGAAGGTAAGCCCCCCTCCCCGCTGCCCTCTCCTGCCCGCCCCTCAGCTGCAGGGGCGGCGGTGGGGGTCTCTGTGCCATGGAGGTGGGGAGCACATGCCCTCTCCATGCTCTGCTGGCGGTGGGGGTCTCCGTGCTGTGCCAGGGGTCTCCGTGCCATGCCGGCAGTCCCTGAGACACCCTGCACTTTAAAGGGCAGCTGTTGGCCCGGCTGTCCCGGTGTGTCCCTGTGCCACGGGCTGGGCTCTGCCAGGACAGGCAGTGCACAGGAGGCTTTGCAGCACCGCCAGTTGTTGCTGGAGGGGTGCACGGGGGGGAGCTCACAGCTGTTTCATTGCCTGCGAAATGCTCTTGGCCCCTCGATACCCCCAGGGAGGGGGAGAGGCAGAGGTTGGACCAGGACAGGGTACAGGGGGAGGCAGCTCTTCAGCCCAGAGCCATGGCACCAACAGCAGCCATCTGGAGAGAGGGGTGGCCTCATCTCGTGCTCGCTCAGCATGTGTCCCACTGTGTCTGGTGGGACTGACCCCAGTCCCTGTCCCATCCTGTCCCAAGGGCTGGGTGACACATGGGTGCTTTTAACCCCTTCAGCAATGCTGCCAGTCCTCTTTGCCCAGTCCAGACAGCAAAGGAACATGGTGATACTTGACAGAGCAAGTGGCTGAGTGATGCTCTGAAAACAAGACGGTGCTTGGTGGATGTTGTTTCTTGGGCTGCAGAGCCTGCAGATTTGTGTGTCCCTTTGACCTGGGGCCACAACTGTTCTCCAGGACAAGGTGGCTCCTGGAGGCAGCAAAATCCTGCTGCTGAGTAACTTCTTCTGGTGACACGGAGATGTGGTGGATAGCAGTGGCTATTGAGCTTTGTCACCCTTCCTGCAGGAAGGAATGGTCCATGTGAGGGCCTTTCTCTCCTTACCTGTTCCCTTCATGAATACAAGGGATCACTCAGCAGAGGAGAGCTGGTGTGGTGACATCCTCCGCAGGCAGAACTTTGGGAGCCCAACTGCAGTATGGGTGTTCTCCTTCCTCCATAGTGAGGTTCTCCCCTTCGTCGGGCGAGCCTAGAGAACCTTTCTCCACCCTTTCATAGGGACTGAACTGTTGGACCATGGTGCAGGGTTTTGGAAGAACAGAGCCCTCAGCCAGCTTCTTCCCAACTCAGTCCAAATGGTCAGTGGAGCCAGGGGTTTAGGAATGGCATGTCTCTCTCCCACTCCTCCCAGATCCAGCAGCTGGGACAGGAGAAACCTACAAGGACTAAGACCACTCACAACCCTCCAGACCTGGACTCAGCTCCACAACAGGCCATCCTGGCTGTGCAGTGTTATTCTGCAGCATGAAGCTGATGACCTGGATGGCTCTCAGAGGACATTACTTTGGGCCATGATGTCAGGTTAACATGAGACTCCCAGAACAAGATTGCTGGGTTTGGTGCTGGCAGATCCCATGGGAATCCCAACAACCCATCTGCCAGCCACTGCTGGCCTGTCCTCTTCTGCTCTGAGGTCCCAGCTGCTTCTGACACCACAGGTAGAGCTGCCTTGGTTGCTGGAGCACAGGTGAAAGCAAAGAAGATGCATTTTTAAGCATAAAAATATATAAAAGGAGAGATTGATGGATGGAGAGGCTTCATCAGGCATTGTCCTGACTCTAATTTTCCAGCAGAAAGCCTTAAATTTCTGTGTTGTGGTAGAAGACCATTTACCAGCCCAACTTGCTAATGTTGCTCCCTCTTGGACTTCAAAGTAGCTTTGTCCTGGGAAAAGGGGCACTTGCTGTTGTAGTAAAATAGTTTTGATGAAGAGCTTTCTGGCTCATCACTGAAACTCAGTGAGGAGAGTCTGATTTCAAAGCAGAATCAGAGAGGCTGGTTTGCATCCTCAGCCCTCACTGGTGAGCAGGGAGCAGATCATGAGGCTTCATTCCGAGGCAGTCTACAAGCCAACACTCCTCTCAAGATGGTGGGCAAGTTCTGGAAAAAGAATTTCCTTTTTTATTGCCCCCTTTTCATCAAGTAGAGGTGAGACAGCCTGGCTAGATGGCCAGGAAGGCAGGGGAGAAGACAAGATTGAGGCAAGTTCATTCCCCACAGCTTTCTTGCATTGGCCACCTTCAACATAACCATCTCCACCTCTCATTCCCACGCTCAGCCTGAGGGGACCTGCAGTGTAACCCACTCGTGGGGGCACAGGGGGGCTGGGGGCTGTGGGTGAAGCCTTAATAGCCCACCATGGGCAGCCAGCAGATATCAAGGGCTTTGCTGAATGGTGTTCATTTCTTTCCATCTTGCCGGAAAAGTGAGGCAGGAGCCTGGAGGCCTGCCTTGGGTGGTTGGGCTGGTGGGAAGGGAACGGTCCTGCCTGCTCAGAGCCCAGCTGTAAGTCAGGCCACATGGTGTGGTTCACTGTCAGAAGAGTTGTGCCTCCATTTGGAGTAACATGCTGGACTGACTGTCCCCATGAGAGCAGGCAGGTCCCAGGCAGCCACCCCTGCCTTTCCTGCCCAAGGCAGTGCTGGTGGGCAGCAGGCAGCTGGTGCTGCTCTCCAGCCTGCCCACACAGCCCTCCAACACCAGCATGGGGCTACCCAGGCTCAGAGGGCTTGAAACTCACACTCCTGGGGAGGTTCCTCACCTACTAAAAGCATTTGTGGGACCAAAAATCCCCCTTGAGCTCTGCTCTGGGGTCTGTGGGAGGTCCTCTGGTCCCAGCAGCTACGATACCTTCACTGCCCTGTGTAGTGTCACATCTCGTCCCATTGTAAACTGATGGAATCACTGCCCCGTGTCACATCCTGTCCCGTCCTAAATTAATGAGCTCACTGCCCCGTGTCGCATCCTGTTCCTGTATGTCCAGACTCGACGCGGTCACTGCTTTGTGTTGCATTCTGTTGCGTCTGAAACTTCTGCAGTTTTCTGCCCCGTCTCATGTCCTTGGGTAGCAGAAGCTGTCAGCCCTTCCTGAAGACAGCCCAGCTCCAGCAGCTCCCTTTCCCGTGGGGTTCCTGCTGAAATACCAGAGCTCACCCTGCCCTTTAGGACATCTGCTGTTTCAGTGAAGGAGAGGCGAGGGTTGACGTAGGACCAAGAGCCTACAGGGGCTACGAGAGAGCTGGAGAGGGACTTTGAACAAGGATGTGGAGTGATACAACAAGGAGGAATGGCTTTAAACTGAAGGAGGGCAGGTTTAGATGGGACACGAGGAAGAAATTATTTATTGTGAGGATGGTGAGGCACCGGCACAGGTTGCCCAGAGAAGCCACAGATGCCCCATCCCTGGAAATGTTCAAGGACAGGTTAGATGGGCCTTGGAGCAACCTGGTCTAGGAACTGGATGATCTTTAAGGTCCTTTCCAACCCAAACCATTCTGTGTTTTCCTGATTCTATGAGAGGGAGGGGAGAGCTCCACTGGCAGAGGGGGAGACTCAGTGAGGATGCTGGTGGGAGCCAGTTAGGATGTCAAAGGATCAACAAGGGGGAATGGATATCAGCATTTTTTACCCTGCAGCCCCCTCATGCACCCTAATGGGTCACTCTGTGAACTTTTCCTGGAGATTTGTACAGTGTGTGCTGTTTTTCCCTCACAGGGCAGGCACAGCTGGTGCCTTGTTAAATATGCTGGTACAACACTTTGTTGTTATTTGGCACTGCAGATTCTGATTTCTGCACATTGGTGTTCCCTGACACCCGCTGGGATTCATTCCCTGGGAGCCAGAGGTGCTGAAAGGGTATGAGGTCAGCATGCACGTCCCCCTGTCTCCTGGCTAAATTAAAAACGGAGATGGGGAGCAGAGCACAGCAGGGAAGGAGAGTTCAGAAATAGTTTGGGGTTGCAAGCAGAAGCATGGCTCAGAGTCATCCAACCCAAAAACCTTAAAGACTAGTGGTAGTGGTCAAGGATAGAGAGAAATGTGCATGTGTAAGGTCTTCTCTTTGGGGGAGACTTGCCCTGATTTAAAGCACTGGATCCATGCTAAGGACAGCTTCCCATGCAATATGCTTGTGTTGCAGGGTCAAGCAGCAAGTAGGCTAGTACTACTAGACCAGCTTAGTACTGGCCTAGGTCCAAAGCTAATGGGATGTCTCCACACTAGTCAGTGCCATCAGCAGATACACCCAGAACAGATCCAGAGTCTGTAGAAGTCAGTATGGCATTCACACTGGGCACAGCGCTGTGGTGGAGCTGCCTTAAATTTTCAGCATCCCACTCCTGTTCCTGTGAGATTGCTGGGCTGGTCACAAAGCCACCACAGTGGTCACTGGCTCCCTTTTGGACTAAGCAGGTGCTTGGGATGAGAAACCCCAGAGACTGTGGCAGGTCAGGAGAGAAAGGTGTTGGCAGGAACACAGGGAGGGAGCAGCGTGGCACCACCAGCACTGCAGCCAGCGGCACATCCACACAGGAGCAACACGTTGCCCCCCTGCGCCTTTCGTTTGCCCCTCCATGAGGACCAAGAAGGGGGCTCAGGAGCTGCTGCCTCTCATGTGCTGCTCTCAGCCTTTCTCACTCTGTGTCTCTTCCTGTTCCATCTCTTCTCCTTGTTTTTCCAGAAAAGAAAGTCCAGTTCCAGCGTTCAGTTAATGGTGAGTGTCCTTCGTCTTCCTCAATGCCGATATCGCTGGGCCTCTCCACATGTTCCAGCTTCCCCCGTTTTTGGAAGTTACCTCGGGGTAGGGAAGAAGGGACAGCGGGGTTGGAGGGAACATCCTCAAAGCCGTATCACCCACAAACCCCACTAACAGGGTTGGTGCAGGCACTTGCTGGCCACCAGCTGGTGGGAAGCCAGCCCTGGTTCTTGCTGATGGGTTCTCATGCCGTTTCTCCCAGTTCTCCTGACTCAGGTCTGCAGGCTGCATCGGTCCAAGGAGCCTTGGAGAAACACCTTCCATGCCTCTGCGGGGACTGTATGGTCATGGGACACCTTGCCAACCTACATCGGGGTCTTCTGGGTAATACATAAGCAAGGCTCTGCTGGGAAGAGCTAGCAGAGCCATTGCTCTAGCTCCACTAGCAGAGTTGCCTTGATGGGGCTCCCGGAGAGAGACAGGGGGTCAGTACCCCTTTCCCCCCAAAATCTGTGTAGTGCTCAGCTGTTTCTTGAAAGAGCTGTGTCTCAGCCTTCAGTGGTCCATGTGGGTCTTGGAAGCACTGTTTTATTGTACATTTCTCTCCCTACTCTGCGGTCAGTGTGGTCTCTCTCACTCCTGCACAGTCCCCTCTTTCTCATCCCAGCTCCTCCTCGCTGTTAATTTGTACATCTCTCTCTTTATTGTACAGTCAACATGGTGTCTTCCACCCCTGCACAGCCCCTCTCCCTGCCCCTCCGGCAACGCTCCTAGGAACCCACCAAATGGCCCCTGGACCTGCCCCCGTCTCTGTCCCCACAGGTGTCGGTAGGAAAGGCAGCGCCGTTCCTACGAGACCCTCCACAGCCCACCCCTTGTGCCCTTGGCTACAAGGAGTGGAGGTCAGGGAGGACTCTGCCAATGCTGCCCTAGAGCTGTGGTTGAGGACAGGTTGGACCTGCTGGCGTTTTCCTTGGTTTCTGTCTGTTGGCACAGTCGAGCGCTGCGGGGTCAGACTCGGGGGGCTGTCGAACACACGAGCTCCATCTGTCACAGGGAGAAGACCCTTCTCACCACCCATCTCTCCTTTATGTTCTTTGCTCAGGAATCGTCGGAGAGCACCAACACCACCATCGAGGATGAAGACACCAAAGGTACCAGTGGGGGCATGTGGGGAGGTGGGTGGGGTGTTCCCTGAAATCAAGCATCAAAATGGCAGAAATCTTCAGGGATAGCAGCCCGTCTGACTGCTCTCCAAAATAAATGGCCCTTTGGGAAAAGCCTTCAGGGGAAATCCCTGTCTGCCGCCTGCCTGCCTGCCAGCCAGAGGCAGCTTTCTAAGAATAACCACCCCAATAATTTATCGGTGCTAATTTGTAAAGTCTCTCAATGAAGTGATCTCAGCACAAAGCAAGATGGACTTTGGCCTGATGTGAGAGCTAATGGGACACTTGTCATCCTAGGGAGGGGCTCCCCAAGCCTGACATGGAGCCAGGCGGTGCTCGGGAAGTGATAGGAGTCCCTCTTCTCCTTTCTGAACAACTCCCAGGAATGGGCTCTCTCTCTTTTCATTAGTCACAACACAAAAAAGAAAACCAACAACAAGAAAAAAGAAGAGTTAAACATGATGGCAATTTGCATTTGAAGCAGAGCCTTGTTAATAAGCCCGAGGTTACCTCTGACAGCTCCTGCATCCCAATCCTCTCTGGCAGCACATCCCTTCCCAGATGAACTGTCAGTGCCTGGAATCCCTGGCAGCAGCTGCACAGCTTTATGCCCTTTGAGGGGTCTCCTTGTATCTCCTGGGGTGGCTGCCCATGCCATCCACCTGCTCTCCTCCCTGCTGAGACCCTCTCCTCCCATTTCAGAGTGAGGTGAGAGCATCCTTGGTCCAACTTGCCCTGGCTGGCCTCTGCTGTGAGTTCATGGGGATAGAAGGTCCCAGCTTGGCAAGGCTTTGCAGCCAACACTGGCCTGTGCCAATTTTTGGGCTGAAAGCAGCTTACCTTTTAACCCTTTGGCTCTTAAGGAAATTACAGGGTTTTCCAGTTTTGCCCTGTCTTTGAAGGTCTTTCCTTTCTGGAGATGAAGAACCCTTCTCCACATTTCTCTTTCAAGTCACTTTCCTGCTTTTTCTCTGGACAGTTTCCAAAGTCCCCCAGCCTGCTGCGGTCTGTTTCTGATGAGATAGAGATCTCTCACCAGCACTTCTGCTTTGTTTTCTCCTTTTATTTTCCCTTTCTCTTTAAACCAACAGTACGCAAGCAAGAAATCATTAAGGTCACAGAGCAGCTGATTGAAGCAATAAGCAATGGAGACTTCGAGTCCTACACGTGAGTGTGCCCAGCATGGGTTTGGGCTGGGTAGGGGCTCAGCCTGCCAGAGTGGGGTTTCTTACCCTGACAGGGCTGCCCAGGAGGTTTTACTGTTGCTCAGGGCAGGGTGAGCAGGTTGATGTGGTGGGGGAGATATGGAGACCATCCAAGAGATGCAGGGGACATCAGTTTCCAAATGTGATGCTGCTCTCGTGCTCAGCTGACCACAGCTCTCTGGTCTCACTGTCATGGATGAGCCCATTTTGAGGTTTGCAGGAAGAGGAATAATTGTAAATGTGATTTATGGTGGAAGAAGGAACTTTGCATCTATTATATCCAGATTGCCACAGGCTGTTCTGAAGTGTAGCTGCTTTCTGCTCACTGAGCTGATGCTTTTCAGAGTACACCTCTTCTGTGTCCAAGGCTGATTTAATTAGCAATGTCTGAGTGAGTGCAGGTCTTCATTGCTGCCTCAGAGAATCACAGCAGGGATATTTTGATACAGAGCAGATAATATGTTTTTTATCCTCGCTGTTTTCCTTTCTTACAAAGAAGAAGGCAGTGTTTGGGGAGGTTTAATTACAGATGGTGACTGATGGAGAATGCACCCTGCTTTGTTGGGGTCCTGGTGTAGTCAGAGGCTGGAGGCAAGGTGGGGTGGGCTTCATGCAGAATGCAGAGATGAGGTCAGATTTTTGCAGGAATTCAGCCTGAGTAAAGACCCCATCCTGAGCATGAGGCATTTGGGTTCTTCAGGCTGTCATGCCAGAAGCAGTGAGATAACTTCTCCCTTTTATCTTCCCTTCCTGGCTCCCCAGGAAGATGTGTGACCCTGGGATGACTGCCTTTGAGCCTGAGGCTCTGGGCAACCTTGTGGAAGGCCTGGATTTCCACCGATTCTACTTTGAAAACCGTAAGTAGCTCCCTTGCTTTCTGAGGAACCCCTCCCACCTCCCATGGGCCTGTCTTGACCTTCATCAGCTTGCCAAAGAGAATAGGATTGGGGTGTCTGTGGAGCATCTCTAGCTGATTTGGAAGGTCCCAGCAGGATGTATTAGGTCTGCTGGAACCAGGTGCATGCAGAGAAGTCATTGCATTAGCTGCTTTCTAGGAGCTGTACCCACCCATGCAGCATTTACTCAGCCTAATCAAGCAGAGACCCTAATGCAAGCATCTCCCCTTCCCACATTGCTGCCACGCTGGGCAAGAGCCACCCAAACTCCTTTTTCTGCCTAACTCTCCTTGCGCTTGTCCCCTCTCCAGTGTGGTCCCGGAACAGCAAGCCCGTGCACACGACGATCCTGAACCCCCACATCCACCTGATGGGAGATGAGTCCGCCTGCATCGCCTACATCCGCATCACGCAGTATGTGGATGCTGGAGGGATCCCCCGCACTGCCCAGTCCGAGGAGACCCGCATCTGGCACCGCCGGGACGGCAAATGGCAGATTGTCCACTTCCACAGATCCGGCGCGCCCTCTGTCCTACCGCAGTAAGCCCTGTGAGGACCCGGGGATGGGGAAGGGAGGGCAGGGAGGGCTGGGTGAGGGCTTAACGCAGCCTTGAGGCTGCACAGCAGGTGGGATCCTGCCCGAGGATCTGCAGTGGGGAGCAGATGAATGCTGTGAGATGGTGTTGGAGGGAGGGATGCTCTGCCAAAGGGATGGTCAAAGCAAATTCCGGCTTTTCCCGGTTTGTGTTTTGCAGCTGAAGCGTGGTCCTGCCCGTGTTGGGTTTGTCACTGACTGACTACCAAGGGGAGACCCCCTCCGACATGTTCACCTACAGGACTTTGCCTGTTGGCTCTGCTGCTTGGTTCCCGCTGGAATAACCCCTCGCTTCTCACCGCGCGCACTCAACGGCCCTGCCAGCGCAGCGCAAGCATCCCATGAACCCCCCACCCTGCTGGGATCGTGGCACTGGGCCCCCTTCCTCTGCATGAACCAGGAAAAGAGAAACCATGAACTTAAACCCAAACATCTGGCTGGTGTACAGGCCCCTCTCCTTGGCTGCAAAGCGTTGGTGGGCCCCCTCACTACTCAGCACATCTCCTGAACTGGGCTTGGGCTCATCATCCACCTCCATCCCCACCTCTGCTGGAAGCCCTCCGAGGAAGAGGGGGGCAGTTTTGAGCTGCTCTGTGCTGCATCCTCCCTGTGTGCTGGTGGATTTTGCTTTGCTGCTATCAAAGTCCCCGTCTGCTGCCATGACTCCTGCCCGCTCTCGACCTGAGTTCCCACTTCTCAGCAGCCTTGGATGGGGAACCAAAACTTAAACCATTTGCAAAGTCCATTTTCCTCATGCACCCAGGCAAGGAGGGCCGTGTTTGGACGGGTGAGTAAAGACTGTTTATTTTCCCTTCCCAGCGCAGGCTGGCTCCTTCCCAGGAGAGCAAGTAGGTTTGCACCCTGGCTCCAGGCAGCTGCTGTGCCAAGAGGGAGGCTTTCCCTCCTTTCTCCCTTCTCCCCTTGGAGCAGGGACTGGAGAAGCTGGGAGAAGAGAGGAGGAGAAAGACAAGTGCTTCCCAGTACCGCATGGGCACAGCCGGGAGCTGGAGCTCTCCCATCCATGCCTGGGCTTTGGCATCGCCCCCGTGCCCTCCTTTCCACGCTCCACCCAGCCTGGATCCTTTACCCCAGCACCCAACCCTGCCCCCCATGTGCAGCACTGGCACTCCCTTGCTCCTGACTCCCAGGCTGGGATGGGGGCAGCTGAACTGGCCGCTGATTTTGGGGCACAAACCTCCATCGCCCACGCGACTCCTTCCAGCGACGACAAGGAATGCAAGCTTTAGTGACAAAACTCTGCAGAATCTGATTGTGCTTCAAAGAAAACAAACAAGCCTTTAGCTGTCTTCTCCTTTGAGCGCATGCCTTTTTATAGGGAAAAAGAAACCAACCTACCGTGCATTTCGTAACTTGATTTTGAGTATTTGCTGAAATGGATCTTTATGTAATAACTAGAAATATTCAACTGTTTAAGGTGGGGAGGGAGGGGGGATTTTCGGGGGGTTGCTGTTTTTCATTGCGTTTACATTTGGAAAGGGGTTGAGCTGCTATGATGCTCCTTACCAGGGGTCCCGCAGCTGCCAGCCCCCTCCCCACACCATGGTGGCTCATCCTGTTCTGTCCCAGAGCACTGGATGGGTGAAGGCACCCACCTCCAGAGGCACCCACCTCCCCAGGGCGCCTTCCTGCGCCCCACAGGTCTTCCTGCAGGGCAAACCACAGCGGTGGCTTTCAGAGAGCCACCAGCACGTGGCTTTCGGGACAGAAGATGTGGCCGGGAAGAGGAATTTTGGTCCCACCTCTTTGCCATCAGGTAGAGGTCTGAGGGCAAGTGTTTTTCCGGCAGTTCTTCCGTTTCTCATTCTCTTTTTCTGACTGGAGCCTCTTCACTCACTGACGTGAGGCTCCCACAGCGCTGCTGCCCTGGGGGACTTTCTAGCTCCACTCTCTTTGTCTGCATGGCATTTAACTTTCTAGACGGTGCGTGTGTTGAAAAACAAAGAAATGAACAAAAAACTGCTTGTTTTGGACATTAAAAAAAAAAAAAAGGAAAAAGAAAAAAAAAAAAGGAGGAAAAAAAAAAGAGGAAATGTTTCCTCTGTGTAAATACTGAGCGTGTATTTTGCCTTTTACGTGGTTTTGAACGCTTTGCTCTCTGTCGAGGCAGGGACGGCCACCGTGCCAAACGCAGCTGCATCCTTGCAGGCTGCAAGAAAACATTTTCCCACTGGATGGAGGGGAAGAAATCCAAACTGCTGGGGCATGGACAGGCCCTGAGAAGTGTTCTGGTGTGTTCCGCTGGGCCGGCAGTGCGATGGCTGCTGGTGATGTGTGTAGAAGATGCCTTTTTGGGGGCAAATCACAGAGCTGATCCATGGGTGCCCATGTGGGCCCCCTTGCCTTTGGTGAACCTATGTTCTTTCACCGTAGGCTTGCAAGAGATGACCCCAAAGCAGGGAAATCCATGCAGGGAGAGGATTAGCTTTTAAGGTAGATTTTTGGTGTTTTTACAGATCTGTTTTTCTTCCTGTAGTCAGGTAGTGCTGAATTTTTTTCATTTTTAAAGGAAGGACTCAGCTCTTTCACAGTTCTCTCTCTCCCTCTCCAGAGCTGGCTCTGAAGTCAGCCATGGTGAATGCCATCCACCTTCTGATGCCCAGGCTCTCCAGCTGACAGGAGGGTTTTTGGGGATTGGTATAAGGTAGATGAGGACAGAGGAGGTCACGTCAGGGCTCTGCATGGGGGCTGGAGGGCAGATGCCATTTCAGCCTGGTTTTGAAGCTGCTGATAAGTGTGGACCTTGGGTGAGCTGTGAGGGTGAAGCTGCTCCAGCAGCTGCTACTGGAGAAAGGAATGGGACAGGAGGTGCTGTAGGATTTGCTGGGATGACAGATGAGATGCTGGGGTAGATACAATCTCCTTTCACTGAGAGCCCACAGTCACTTCTAGGGAGAAACATCTTGGCTTCCAGGAAGGCTTTGAGGTGCCTTCTTGAAGGTGCCATCCTTGAGGTTTCCCTAAGGTCACCTCCCCAGGAAGCAGCTTGATGTCCTTGCAACATCTAAAACCTTTCTGCTCTTTTCCAAGGGAAGCAGAGTTTGGGGTTCCAACTCATTCTAGTCTTCCAGTCAAGCTGAAGCCTGACCAAGGAAGACCCAACTTCCCAACATGCCCACGCTGGCAGCATTAAGCACCTGCACTTTAGGGATCTGTCCTGCCTGGCTTCTCTGTCCCACCTTGTCCTGCTTCTCCCTGGCCTCATCCTCTATCCCCAGATCATCTCTGAGAAAGCACTGACAGATCACCACCATTGCTCTCAGTATTCATGGAAAACATCTTCTGTCTCTGTCTTCCTTCACATTTCCTGATTTCTCCTAAACTTGCAGGAAAACTATAAAAATAACTGTCAACTGCCACCATCCTTCTTTGGCTGGCAGAGCCAAGGATGCAGCTGTTACGTCTGTACTTTTGAGCTGTTGGCCCCAACAATCCCAACCTGGTTCTGGGGATGACAAGGTCCAGGGATGTCCCCAGTAAACAACATGGACAAGGACACCTTGTTGGGATGGAGTTTACCACCACGGACCTCCTGTCCCTGTTGGCCTCAAGCCTGGAGATGAGGTTGTGGCACATTTCTTGTCTTGGCATAGACAGAGCCCCACTCCCCTGGTCACCTGCCCATCTGGGTCAAACCAAACTTGGAAGTCCTACAAACTCATCCTCTCTTTCACCTCTCACAGGGGATATCTGACTGGAAGCACTTGCTGTGGTGGTCTCAAGCTCCCAGCTCCACAGGTGGCCTGGAGAGTTGCCTGTTTTGCCTTTCTGGCTGCCAGGGTCCAGTGGCAACATCATGATTTCTCATATCTTGCTGGTGCATCCCCTCTGGAAGATGAAGAGGCAACTCCTGGGCCTCTGCTCTTTGCTGGAGAAGCAGGGACTCCCCTCCTGACCCCAGACAGTCACAGCTGGGAGAGTGCTTTCCCCCCTACCCCACATGTAGTGCCCCCTCTGCCAGGCACTGAATTGCTGTGTGACCCCAAACCTGCCTCCCATCCCTTTGCCTTCCACAATGGATGCCCCCACAGATCTTCAGAGGCTGGAGCAGGCAGGAGCAGTCATCTGCTCCCACTTTGAGGTCATGGTGGGCCCTGCAGCCTGTGGTTGGATTACATGTATGAGAGGGCAGCCATGCAGCCCCATGGACCAAGAGCTGTCTGCCAATGGGAGATCCCATAACCTCCTCTGACCACCCCAGGAGATGGGCTGACCCTTCATCCTCACCACAGGGCACATCCCATGGTGTGCACCACGCTCTTGATGCAGCACTGAGGTAGAGACCTTGCCATCCCCCATGTCCCAAGGTGCAGGTCCCAGCCCATCTGTACCAGACAGGGAAACCCAGACGTGAGCAGCCTGTGGGGACATCAGAGCAGGGGCTGGTGGCCAGTCTGCCACCTGTCCCACCAGCTCAATGTCCTTGCCTCCTGCAGGTCGTTGACAGGGAGCAGGAGAGGTGGAGGGGACTGTATCAAGTGGCTCCTTCCTTCTTTGGGTTGTTGTCCCTTTTTTCTAACTGTTGCACAACTTTAGGGCTTTTGTAACATTTTTTGGACAAGCAGGGAAAAGAAGTTAACAGTGATTTAAGAAAAAAAAAATGAGATCTATCTCTCTCTCTTATATATTATATATATAAAAAATATATATACTTACAGGAAATCTCTATGGAAATATTTATTTAAGATGACTGCAAAAAATATATTATAATTAAGATTATACCAAGCTTTATCACGTAACAAAAAAATCAGGCCCTGGGGAGGGGTAGGTGCCTGTCCCCTCGTGTCTGTCCGTCNGAGGGCGGTGGGGGGAACTGGGAGTAGGGTGGGTGTGGGAGGGAGGGCGAGTGTCAGTTTTATTCTTGGTGTTCAAGTGCAATAAATAGCTACCAACTTCTGAGCATGGAAACGGATGATTCTCCGTCACTGCAGTGACTCAGACTGTCTGCCACCCCCTTGTCCCTCTGTCACCACACTCCTGTCCTCGAAAGCATCAAGGCTGGGACCAGCCCTTGGGCAGGGGTTGCAGGTATCCTGCTGCCTGCTGGATGTTGGTGCCCTGGGCACTGGCTGCCCTGGGCCTCTAGCCTTCCTGAGGCTTTGGGGAGCTCAGGGTCACCCCCCCAGACCCAGCTCACTGCAGTCCATCCCTGTTCCCAGGGATGGATGGGGGTCTGAGGGTGTCTGGGAGCCTCTTGGAGCTGCTCGAGCTGTATGGGGGATGGAGGTGCCCACTGGGCAGTTCGAGGGAGCTTTGGGGGAGCTGGTGCTGAGGGGTGAGGGGCACAGAAGCCCCAGCTGAGTCCAGGGTGGGTTTGGGGGGCTCCCAGGGGCAGCTGCTGGGCTTTGCCCATGCAGGTGATCTGGTACATCAGGGAGACTGGGGTTGGGCTGTCACAGCCCCTGTCCCACACCCCCAGTCCTGGGGTGCCCCCATTGTTCCCCCTCTCCCTGCCATCTGCCCTGGCCCCGGCAGGTGTCAGCACTGCAATGATCCTGCTGCCATGTCCCCCCCCAGCCCTGGGCAGCCACGCATGGCCCAGGGCACGTGTCCTCTGGCTGTGTCACTGCCCTGGTGCCTTTTGCCCTTGGTGTCCTCCCACACTGCCAGCTTTGCTCCCCGGCCACATTCCCTGGCACAGCCTCTGCTCCTTCCTTCCCATCACTCTGCAGCACATTTCTGGTTGATGGCAGCCAACTAAGGAGAGCCCCAAGGATCCTGGGATTGCATCAGGGATTCGGGGACTGTGGCAGGACACCAGGCAGGTACGGAAAGCTGGGGAATGTGCAGAGACCAGACCAGCTTGGTCAGCCCAGAGCAGGTTCAACTCCATGCCGTGTGAAGGTGTCAGGCACTCCTGATTCCTCTGGCACATTGTGGCTGGCAATGACACAATTTGGTCCATCATCTGCCCCATCACCCCTGGAGACCCCTGTGTGCCCCCCTGGGGGGCAAGCCCAGCCCAGCCCAGGCTCCCCCACCAGCACCTGCAGCGATGGCTGGGCAACACCGTGACCTCCTGAGGCCTCCTGCTCAGCAAATAGTGTCAAGGTTAGAGCGAGGGATTCATTGGGGCCATAAACGTTTATGGCAGGCCCTCCCCGCTCCCCAGCCGCCACGGCCTGAACTTTCCATCAGCCACACTTTTATGGCCGGACTCTAATGATTAACCCGGGGGCCAGCGGCCCAAGGTGCTTCGCTCACAGTTGTGCTGCAGGAGCCCCACACACTTGGGGAAGCTGCAGCCATGGTGGGTTATGGGGAGCAGGATGGGGAAAGCCATTGGTGGCCCTATAGAAGAAAGGAAGGGCAAAGCCATCCGGGAATGAGCTCAGCATCCCTGGACAAGAGGAGGTGAGCAGGCAGGTGGAGCAGATCTAGGAGCTGGCCTTCTGCTCTCGGAGGGGAAAAGGCAATAAATAAACTTCTCCACTGTAGGGAAGGAGAAAAACTGCAGCATTGTGCCAGAATTCACCCTGGAGGCTCAGGCAACAGTGCTTGATCCAGTGCACCAGAACCATATGCACAACCCAGGTATAAACCCCAATTTTTGTGTTTATGCTAAGGTTTTATCTTTTACCAGGACAAAGATTGGGAGGACAAAGCCCAGGGCGGCTGTGCCTGCCATCCCTGTAAGCCTCTCTAGATGTGCCCTTCTTCCATGCTGAGGACCCCCCCAGATAACCCACACAGGGGCTTTGTCACACACCACTGTTACTGGTGAACTGATGGCACAGGGAAGGCACACACAGCACTGGGATGATGGGCACTGGCAGCACCAGGTCCAAACAGCCCCACCCAGGAGCTCACTGGCACCCTCAGGCCAGCAGCATCAGCTGGGGTCTCTGGGACTTGAGCCCTGGGCTGATCTACCCCAGAATCATATGTAGGAACTGAAACCCAGCCCTTCTCTTTTCCCTGGGAAGAGCAGCACCCAGGGCTAGGGCCATACCATGCATCTCTCTTGTCAGTGGACATGGCTCCTCCTTTGGCACTCCTTTGGGTCCAGCTGAGCCCTGTCCCAGATCTCCTGTACACCTGGGGAACAGGTCACCCAGACTCCTCCCTTCTTTCAAGTCACACAAGCCCTGCCAGGCATCACAGGGAAGAGCTGCCCTGACCCACCAAGGTCCTCAGTGATCTTCAAGCCTGGAAAGGCCTGAGTTGGTTTGTTTATAAAGTTTGGTTTTTTATTTTTTAATTGCTTTTAACTGCTCATTTATTAGGTCAAATTTCTTAGGAGGACACTGATTAGTGCTGGTTATTTGCTGGAATACCTCCGTGTGATCAGAGCGCACTGGTGCACATTGTCCTCGGGGCATGGAGGATGTTACAGCCTCTCTCACATGTGTTTATGGGTTACTGGAGTCAAATACACACAAACACAGAACAGATCAATGCAGAGGACCTCCTCAACCTCTTAAACCTCCCCATCTGCTGCAGCCTGGACATTCCTGCACCCTGGACACCCCTATGCGGGGAGGGCAGGGCGCTGAGGGTGGGAGTGGGGCAGCCCTGACATTTCAACCAGACACTGTCACATGAACGGATGGACTCATCACACTGAACAGAAACACATCAGGGGCACCAGGATGGGCAGCAGCTCTATCGTGGCAGGGCCAGGGTGGTGGTGAGGAACCTGGCAGAGCCAACAGCTTCCAACTGCTGCCCGAAAGACCCCCCAAGCCCTCCTGAAGTGCTGCAGTGCAACCCGTGCAAATTGGGGGGTGGGAGGGTCCCCTCACATCATGGACTCCTCTTCCTCCTCCTCCTCCATCTCCCGGTCCACCTCAATGGCCGTGTTCTCGTAGCTGGTGATGCCCCCGTATTTCCTCATGTGGACCATCAGCGGTTTGGGGGACTGGCTGCCCACCAGGCTGGCCACGTACATGCCAGTCCGGTTCTCCTCCAGAGACGGGCCCCAGTCCAAGGTGGGCCGGCTGGCCTGCTGGACTCGCTGTGAGGGAACAGGCAGAGGGAGCACGAGCATCTTGCACCAGCACTCCCTCCACCTCCGCAGCCAGCACCCCCACCCTGCAGCTCACCCACCCCTCCTGGGGTACAGGGTGCTCTGACAGTCCTCAGAGACTAGAAGAGCTCCCCATGAGGATGAGATGGGGTCAAATGCTTGTCCTGAAGCTTTTTGGGTAGGCAGCTCTGCCTAAGTGCCTTGCTGTGAGGCTTTTGTTGTCTGTGGGTGCTGGTGGTGAGGGCTTGCAGGAGCGAGGGGCTGTGGGGTTAGTCACCCAGACAAGGCACTGGCCTCAGCCAAGGGGGCTCCTGGCCACAGTGCCCACGGCTGTGTCAAACCAGGTTACAGACAGCAGGTAATTTCTGCCTGGGGAGGGCAGCAAGCTCTGCTCCTTTCCTTGTAACAGCCTGGGGAGAGCAGTGAAGGGCTGGGAAAGCTGTAAGCAGCCAGCAGCTCTGCAACCTGCTCCTGGGAGAAGCCCTTCAGTGCAGGGATCCCATCTGGGCTGCCTGCACAGTCTGGCAGCTGCCTGCCTTGCTCTGCTGTTGCTCCTGCCAAAGAGGTGCAAAGTCCCAGGTGCCCATGCCCGCCCCACGCCTGGGACAATGTGCTTCCCCACAGGGCACAGCAGGCTTGCTTTGGAGTGGGAATGCTGCTCAGTACCTGCCTGGCATCATGGTAAGCAGCACTGCTGGGAATGCCTTGGGATGTGCCAGCCATCTCTGACACCCCATGGGCAGGAAGGAGGGATGGGGGACACACCCCTCCAGGAGAGAGAATACGGAAACTTCCAGAAGGTACAGGCTTGGTAGGGGCTTAGGCTGACCCTTGCACACTTCTGGGGTGCAATGCCAGGCCCCTCCTACCTCCCACAGGGTCCCTTCTTCTCGGAGCACAGCCACCACCATGCCCAAGGGAATCATCAGGCAGGAGAGGACTCCCATGAGGATGCCCAAGACCTCGGCCCAGGTGGGGAAGCGGTAGCTGCCATACTCAGAGGGCTGGTACTTGACAATGTTATATACCAGCAGAGCCTGTGGGATGGGAAGAAAGTGAGGTCATCCCAGAGCCCTCTGAAGGTCTCATGGTCAAAAAGAAAGGCCTGAACGTGATGGACAATTCCCAGAAGAACCTGGGATGGTCCCTGGGGCAGGAGATGCCAGCAGAGCAACTTGTCACACTGGGAGGTCACCCAGGAACACTGGCACCACTGTGGCTCTCCAGCAACTCAAGCTGAGCAGTTACCATCATTGTTGCTGGGGATAGGACCATCCAGCAGGCTCTGAAGTAGGGCCCTGGTTTGAAGCCCAGCATCATGTGGATATCTCGGCAGAACCGCTTCATGCCTGGAGGAAGGAGAAGGAGAGACCCTCAGAAGCTGTCAGCCCTCCTCCAGAGCCCAGTGCCTGTACCAGGCTATGCTGCACTCAACAAAAACAGTGGTTTGTGTTCTCTACAGCAGAGTCTCCCCTCCCATCTGGGAGATAGAGGAGAGGGTACCAGCTGATGTTGTCTGTGGGACTGGTCTCAGCACCCCACATATCTCTGGAAGGTGAATCCAGTGACAGCCAAGAAGAAACCAGTGGTGGGAGCAGAGATGTTTCATGGTCCCTTGTGAGGCTGCTGGTTTCCCTATCGCTCCTCTAAATCCCTCTCTCCATACAGACAGCCCATCCTTCCCTGTGACCCTGTGGGGACAAGTCCCTTACCATAGACACGTGTCACCACGAGGCAGGTAGTGATCACCACCACCATGAGACCAAAGCCAGCACTGTAGTCATCCAGGAGGACCAGCCAGTACATCCCACCCTGTGGAGACAAAGCACAATGGCCAGCATCTCCAGGACCATCATCTCAATAAACCCCCACCCAGCTCCTCCCACTTCTGTGGATCCTGTCCACAGAAGACAGCAGTCAGTGCCCTCAAGAGATATCACACTCTTTATGGGGTTGGTATAGGGATGGGAATAATGCTGTGTCACTCTCCTTGGACCTTACACCTTCTGCAAGCCCAGGCTCACTCTTTCTCTTTCACCTTGTTAGCTGATGTGAATATTCATGTCTTCAAACACAGCCCTGACCAAAGTTCTCCCTAAAACGAAGCCCTAGCTGGTCACCACAATGGATCCATGCCCACACCCTTACCTCTGTGGTGAGGATGAGCCCCATCAGGAAGAGGGCAATGCAGATGACAGCTGAGAATGAGGCTTTCTTTGGCCGCAGGTAGTAGGGAAATTCATCTGTCACTGCCGTAACGATGGTCTCCATGAATGCAAACTGTGTGCACAGGAGGAGAGGGTCCCCTGAGCCCTCAGGCTGCCTGCACACCACAGCTGGCCCAGTGGGCTCTGTCCTTACCTGGCTGTCCAGGCCCAAGGTTAACAGCATGAAGAAGAACAGGAATGACCAGAAAGGAGAAAGAGGGAGCATTGTCATGGCCTGTGGGTACACCACAAAAGCCAGACCAGGACCTAGGGGAGGCAAAGGACAGGTGAAAAAGGGGGTGATGGGACTTGACATGAGGGGATGGAGAAGAGGAGAGATCAACAGAGCACCACCATGGGAGGCACCTGCCAGGACTTGCATGATGGGAAGGACAGGTCCTGCAGCAGAGGGTGGAGGGGTGCAGAAGAACGAGCTTGCTCCGAGCTCAGACCTTCCTTAGGCATCCCTTGGTGCTCAACCTTTACACCACAAGAACCTGTCTCCCCCCTTCCCTCCCCCTGGCCAGCTGAGCATACACCCTCATCCCTCACACTGACATCCTCAGGTGACTTCCATCCTGGAAGGGACACTCCTCAGCACACCCAGGCAGAGGGGGAAGGGGAAAGGGTCTTTGTTTGGCCTCACCTGCTTTTGCCACCTGGTTAACAGGGACCCCAAGCTCCTGGGACATGTATCCCAAAACAGAGAAGATGGCAAACCCTGCCAGGATGCTGGTGATGGCATTACCCAGGGTCACTATGAAGGTGTCCCTACAGAGGAAAGATAACATGCTCTGAATATGCTCTCTCCTCACCCCACACAGTGAATGATGGTATTGCCAGCCATATACAGTAAGGTGACCCAATGTGACTCTCCCCTAGGATCTCTCTTGGCATGTGCTTTCCAGGGTCAAAAGAAGCACATATTTCATGACATAGGTCATTTTGTGGGATTCCTCCCAAGCTTGCTTTCCCCTGTGGAGGGGATGAGACCAAGTGTCCAACACCCGTCCCTACTGGTGAACTACAAACAAATCCAGCCTCAATTATCCTTAGTCTTCAGCACCCACAGCCCAGAACTTTGGAGCTGGGTGCTCTGCCTAGGTGCTTAGGAGAATTTTCTCCCACAGATCCCTCCTTTCCTCTCAAGCTGCCAGGCATTCCCACAGTGCTCATGCAAGGAGCAGTGCCGGACGACTGTGTGCTGCACCGTGTACTTCTGCCGGCTTTGAACCCACTGGCTGAGGTTTTCATGGCTCCCCCCACCCACCACTTTTATGAGACAGCAGCTAGGTCCCACCTGTAGATATTCTGATGGAAGGTGTTGTACGAGGCGAAGGTGAGGAGGCCCCCAAAACCCACCCCAAGGGAGTAGAAAATCTGCAGGGCTGCCTCGATCCACACCTGGGGGAAGGAAGCAGTTCTGAGGAGATCAGGGGTTTGGAAACTTCCTCACAAGGAAGATGGCATTGAAAATCTGCTTCCCCAGGCACCTGGGCACATCTTCTTCCCCAGCACCCCAGGCATGCACACCCCACAGGATCTTTGTCTTTCCTGTTTAACACACTCACCACTCACAGTGGATCAGCTGGTTAGTGCAAGGGTTAACAAGAGTGTTTTAGAGCCAGCCCAGTGTGCATTAAATGCCCTTGTAAAACTGAGTGGTCTCTTGGTGGCCACCCCTGCTGTCCCCCTGCTCCACATGCTGAGATTTCTTGAGAACAGCAGAACAGCCAAATCCACCATGGGAATCCACTGCCACACCCAGTCCATCACTGGGGCTGCAATGATCCTGCCCATGGTCCTGGTACCTAGGGGAGGCTGTGAGCACATCCCCCCCTCTGTGCAGAGCCAGAAACACAGGCATGGGGATGGGCCACGTGGGAAGAGAGGGCTAGAAAAGGTGTGGGGCAAAGACTTTTGGTCTAGGAGCAACCAAGAGAGAGGACTTTAGGTCAGGGGGTGGTCAGAAAAGACACCTGAGTAAGGGAACTGCCTCTGTTGCACACTGGGGGTGGCAGGAGAAGGTTCATTTCTGTGTCTTGAACAAATTGCACAATGTCCTGCTCACCTTGGAAGACAGCAAGTGATCAAACTGGGGCGTGAGGTAAAACCGTATCCCCTTCCAGGCCCCCTCCAGGGTCACACCACGAATGAGCAGCATCACCAGGATGAGGTACGGGAAGGTGGCAGTAAAGTACACGACCTGTGGGAGAGCAGAGCCAGCTGGGAGAGCTGGGAGCGAGAGCCCAGCGTGAGCACTGCCCCCCTGCCCTGTCCCCTGGGTGGGACACTGCACTGCCTGGTGCCACCCTGCAGTGCTGGGCTCCTTGGGCTGCAGCAGGGCTGGTGTGTCAGCCCCGCCAGTGTTTAGGTGTGGAGGGCATCCCGGGAATGCCCTGTGTCCAGCGGATGCTGTTCGTGGGTCTCACTTTCCCAGATGTGCAGAGTTGCAGGCACTGATGAGCACTGCTGTAAATCCCCCCAGAAGAGACCATCCAGCTCTTACCTTGCCAGAGGATTTGACTCCCTTAAGGATACAAAGATAGACGATAGTCCAAGAAAGGAGCAGGCACAGACACAAGTTCCAGCGGATCCTCCCGGGATCCCCAATCCCTGAGCTCCCTTGGATGTGCAGGACATACCGACTAGAGAGAAAGGAGAATCACTAATAAGCAGCCATTGGCACCCTCTACCTTCTTCCAGAGGCTCTCTCTGACCCTGGAAATGCCTCTGCTGCAAAAAATAACCTTGTCAACAATCCCAGGCACTGGCAGCTATTTGCCAAGGAAGTGGGAACAGTTGGTGTGAGACTAGAGGGGAGGCCTGGTATCTTGAGAGCAAATTCCTAGCCATTCCAGGCATGGGATTCATTTCAGTCTAACACATCACCAGGCCAGAAAAGCAGCACTAGAACATGTCACCCCAGTGGCTAAACTGAGATATCACCCACAGCTGAGTATAAGAGCCCATCACTGCACCCACAACACCAGCCATGAGTACCCACCATGCCCCGAGACCCTTCACCCCTCATCCCATCCCCATCCTCTCCCCTGCTAGATGCCAACCACATCCCCATGTCCTCCTTACCTCCAGTACTCCTCGCTGGGGCTGACAGTGTTGGTGATGTTGACAGGGAAGGTGCTGTTCCCCCCTTTGATGACGTGGTGGTCCAGGCACAGGTTGGTGTTCCACCAGTTGCCGCAGTGCTGCCAGGGCAAGTCGCTTGTGAGGGATGCAAAGAGGTAGAAGAGAACATAAGCAATGATCATATTGTAGTAAATGGCCACCAAGGAGACGATGAGGATCGTGCCCATGCCAACGCCTGGAGGAAGGAGAGGGTAAAGAAGGAGTGAGCCATCTCTCCGGAGCAGAGCACATCCCAAACCAGGGTCAGACACTGCATTTCAGCAGTCAAATGTTCAACCAGTCAGAGGTTCACCTGGTGGGGGAGCCTTTTATTGCCATTTTACTCTCTGGACATGATTCTCTGTATTGATGATCTATTGCCTCATCCAGACAACTTTACTTCAGCTTAATGTTGAGAATAAAAGGATTTGATTTGATTTTTTTTTCTTCTGTTTAATGCTTTATTCTTTCTCATCTTTGTCTTTAACAGTCATTGCTTAGCTTTCATGCTCTGGCTTAATAATTTTCATATTATTTCTACTATTTCTAAACTGGTCATGCCATCCAGAACCCTCAAAGACTGACAGATCTCATAGATATCTTGCAGCTATTAAAACAGCTAACCAGAAAGTCCAGCCTGCTCCACTTTCTCCTAGAATTTAAGCTTTGATTCTAACAAGAGCTTTGAAGATCACAGAATGCTGCTGCTGGTCCATGTCCTCATCAATCAGGCCTTGCAGAGGCCTTGCAGAGGCTCTGAACTTTCCTCACTCACCTTTAAAGAGAGGGCTTATCTTCCATACTGCAAGTGGCCCCAGGCTGGAGAACTGGCCAAGTGACAGCTCCATGAAGAAGATGGGGATCCCACAGATGGCCAGCATGATGAAGTAAGGAACTAAGAAAGCTCCTGCAAGAAGCAAGAAAAAAACTCCTGAAAGCGATACAGAGCAAACACCTAAAGCCCATCTGTGATGGGGAATGAAGTTCATTCAATATCTGCGGCCCTGAGGGATCTATACCAAAATCAGAAAGTTAGTGAGGAGCAACAGCTCCCTCCTTCAATAATTGGGAAGACTTTTCTGACCCTGCTGAGTCCTGAAGGACACCAGGCCAAGAAACTGTTGGACACCAGAAGAGATGGTCAGGTGGTGTTCAGTTCAGCATGGAGCCAGGGATTTATCCAAGGCCAAAAATACAGAGATGGGTTGGCACATTCCTTCCACACATGGGTACAGGTGGTTAATGCCCTAAACTAGCATGGGGGTCAGGATGAGGCTTCACCTCACAACAACGACTAGTGCTACTTCCCAGCCCCAAGAAGAGGAAGGGACATCTCTTTAGGGACATGTCCCAGCAGCCCAGCTCAGTGATGGGGAAACCAGCCACTCCAAAGGATCCCCAAATACCTCCTCCATTGGTGTAAGCCCTGTAGGGGAACCTCCAGACGTTTCCAAGGCCAACGCAGTATCCGATGCAGGAGAGGAGGAAATCCAGCCGCCCCGTCCAGTTCCCTCTGTCTTCTGGGCACTCGGAGCCCAAGTCCCCATCCTGGCTGCTGGGGCTTACCAGGAGATCTGGTGTCACTGGCTGAGCGAGGGAATGGGGTACGGGAAAAGGCAGACAGGGGTCAAGGAGGGAATAAAAACAGAGAATGAAGAATGGGAAGGAGTGCCAAGAACTCCTGTGGGAATCTGTAACCCCAAGTCACAACACTGACACCTGTCCCTTGGGGCATCCCTTCACAGCAGCTCTCTGTTCACCACCCCAGGCAATGTCCTGCTCTGCCACTGAGCAAGGAAAGGGGATAAATGCAATCCCACATGGCTAGAGCTTCCCTGGGAAAGGCAGGATGGTCCTGGTTCACCCTGGGAAGGTTCACCAGGACCCATCTTGCAACCCCAGGTTCCAAAGACATACTTTTAAGGGGTCACAATAAACTTTCCGGATATCCTGCCAAACATGGGCATGAGGACAGCAGGAGAACACTGTGGCATGCCAGGGAGTGTGACCCATCCCCATGTGCCACTGCCATGCCAGACACTCAGCTGGCTGCTATTAAATGCTCCATACATTTTTCACACTTATCCAGCTGCCAGAAGTCTAAACTGTGGGGATTTCCTGATGCTCGCAGTTGTCCCTGCTGAGAGATTTCCTTCCAGCTCTCCTAATGTATCCTGGATCAATGCAGCACAGGCAGGGGATTAGCCCATTCCCTTCCTTCCCACTGTCTCAGCTCTGAAAGAGGGAGGTGTGGGTCCTGCAATCCATTTAGGCTGGGGTGATGCACTGTGAGGACTCCTTGCTGTTTGTGTGTGGGTGTTGCTGTGTCCTGGCATGGCAGTATATCACATTCATATTGAAGCACAGGAAGATTCTGGGGTCCCTGCTGACAAGGCACCAGGACCAGGGCAGGAAAAACCCATTTGGAAACCTTCTCCTCTTCTTTGGCTCTCCAAAGAATAAAGCAGCTCTTTCCATGTCCCTGTTCATGGTCCTAGGGAACAAGCCTATGGGATGTGGTTGAGGGAGAGGGGTCTGCATTTGGAGGGATCAGCCCGGAGGAGTTGTGGGTTCCCTGCACCAGTGTGCACATGTGCTCAAAGCCTGCAGCAGACCCAAATTCCCCTGGAGACCAGAGCTGGCTGCTGAGCAGAGCTCAGCGCTGCCCTGACACAGCCTCCAGGAAGGTGGCAGCCACCTCCTCTGCTCTCTTCCTCCTCTCTGGCTGGACTGGACTCGGGGATGCTCTTGCTGCCGGTTCCCATGGCAACACTGAGCTATGTTGTCAGTGGTGAGAGCTTCCAGCTCCCACCCTTCAGAGGGTGCACCCCAAACCCCCAGCCACCAGCACCACAAATGTGCTGCTTGCAGCCCAAAGGCACCAAACACGGAGGCGAACTCACCCCCATCTCCACCTGGTGTGAAAACCCCCCGAGGGACAGGACAAGCCAGGGCAAACTCTTCCCAAAGCCAACCTGAAATGTACAGCCCCAGCAAAGCCATTACACCAAACCCCTCCATGAAAGGCCCATCCCCACTGGATGCCACCATCACAAGGCAAGGACCAGAAGAGAAAAGTTTCAGAAACACAGGCTGAAAAGTCAAAATATGACCCAAATATAATACTGTTGCTACAAAACAGTTGCTACCTGGCAGCCCTCCTGCAGCTGTTCAACACAGCTCTCTGGCTTTGCAACATCTCTGAGCCATGGCCGTGCCTGCTAATTAGCCCAGCACTCACAGCAGGCATGACCTGCAGCTGCCTCTGCTTGCAGGGGATGGACAGGCTGTTCTGCAACACCTTCCCAAAAGTTTCAGCAGATAAAATCTATATTCAAAAGTCCCTGCTCGGTGGGAACCATCACAGTTGGGCCTTTCCCCCCCAAAAATGCTTCCCTGTCCATCACACTGCTTCGGGGGAGCTTTTGTTTTCCAGGTTTGTATCACAGAAAACCAGCAAGCAGGAATGCTGGGAGATCATTAAATCCTCTGCCTGACTCCTGCATCTCTGTCTGAATCCTAAACACCTATGAGAGGGCACAGGTGAAGCTGCAAGAGCTGATTGCATGCGGTGCCCATCCATCAGATATAGCACAGAAATCAACACAGAAGCAACAACAAGAAGAGGAAGGAACCAACTGGACCTTTTCCAGTCTGTAAATGGCCCAGTCCCCATCTCAGTCCCCTTTTTAAGGGCCATGGGTCTGTCATCTGTGTCTCGGTGATGACTGTCCCCTTTTAAAAATATCTTTAGCTGGAGCTCTGCAGTCGAAATTTGAGACCCCACAGCAGAATGCAGAGACTGTTCAAGTGTCAGGTAGACCCTGAAGACAGTGACAGTGTGGTCTCCATCAGGCAGGTTTGGGAGGCACAGGCCAGGAATGCTGCTGGAAAACACACACAAAGGCTGCTCCATGACCAGAATGCTCAAAAATGCCCCAAATCCCAGCCTTCCCATAGAAATCACAGAAAAACTGGTCTACTTGCCTGGCTTAAAATGAATTGCAAAGCACAGTATTTAAGGATTCTAGCCCATCTTTGTCCCCAATAGCAGAGAAAAGCACACCTCCCTACTTCAGACTGCTGGAAATCTCACACACCGGCTCGATTCCAGACCCTTTTTTTAGGATTAATGCTCCCTTTCAGCCTCTGTCATAACAGGAATTTTCTTTTTCAGAAGGAGCTGAAGTGTTCCAGTGCTACAGTGTTGCTCTAGTGCTTTCCACCGTCAACTCCCATCCTTCAAACCGGGCTCCTGTCTCGCGGTTATAAACAGACGGGGATCAACAGCTCCCTTGGCAACCACGTCTCTTTGAACATGGCATCACTTCTTATTATTCACCAAAAGATGTTCCTAAAGAAGTCAGCAAATCAAAGGTCACTGAGAAAAAAAAACACAACACTTTAGTCTCTGCCAAGATAAGAGCTCACGTCCATAAAGAAATTGCCCTGTGCTAATTATTTTCTGTAAACCAATTTACTTAAACCGGCCCAAAACTCATCTGTATCCATGAAAAAACCAGCCAGATCAAAGTTACTTTTTCATCATATTTTGTCTCCACTCAAGCTGGCATTGTGGGGTTATTTTGCCAGTGTTTCGTGCATGGATCACAGCCTTTGATTGGGAGAAATGCCACCCGGCACCAGATTTCTCCCCTGCGGATCTGAGCACAGTGAGTCTCTAAAGTGTGAGTCACTTCAGATTAGTTTGAACTGCTTGTTAATCTCTGACAGAAAAAAAACCCAAAACAACGGAACGGCATAAAAATTAATTCATGTGTAGCATCACTTAGAAAGTGAAGTAAGTAAAGCATTGCTAAGGTGTTGGGAGAGCCCCTTGCAGGGCTGCACTGACCCCAGGTGCCTCCAGCCCATGTCATGACAGGGAGCAAGAGATGGTGGAGTCAGCACAGGGGGCTCTGGGGGCTGGAGATGGCTGAGGCTGAAGCAAACTCATTACAGTGATGTCCAAAGTTCAGGGAGTACACACGGACACAAATGCTCATGGTCCTTCATCCAAAAACCCTGGGGAAGTTTTGAGGCAGTAGAGGAGGGCAGTGGCTCAGGCAGGAGGAGAATGCTCCTCGGGTATGGGGAGGGACAGCCCAAACCATGGCTCCCACCACTGGCTCCCATGGGCTTTAGCCATTTCTACCAAATAACCCCCCAAAGCAAATAATCAAATTAAAACATCCACTCAGCTCTTCTGGAAATACTGTTGTGCAACAGCCAACCTGAAGTCCTTAGAGGCTGGGAAAGATCTTCTCCATTAAAGAGGCATTTTCATCTATCTGAAACATGTGAGAAGTGAGAAGGCTTAAGACTCCTGGCTTGCCAATGGTAAGTGGATCAAAATGAGAGGGAGAGGAGGCTCTCAGGGTCTTGGGTAGGTGCTGCAGTGGGGCTGGGCATGTCTCTCCATCAGCCACTGCCAGCTCCAGGCAAACCCAATGCCAGCATTGGACGCAGGGGTCCCAAGGTGGCTGTGAGCACCAGGTTTTCCCTCTGGAGCTCAGCAAGTGGTTTCAGGTAATGGAGGACAGAGGGCTCTGAGCAGCACTGGAAATGGAGAAAATAACTCCACAGACATCTGCCTTCCATCCCAGCTGATTGCCATGGGACTAAATGAATTCCTGGTTAAATGCTAAACAGGATCACCAGCATCAAGTAACTCAGAAAGCCATTGGAAGGGACAATGACAATTTTTAGTGGATCTTGCAGTCACAAAGACACCTGAACAAGCAATCTGTAGGAGAGAGAAGAAGAGAGAAGACCCAGACAATGCCTCCAAATAAGAGTGGAGGAACAGCAGAGAGCTGCTGGCTGTCACCAGGCCAATGCTGGCTTTTTCACGTCATGTCTCAATATCCTAGGAATGTCCTGGCAGGGATGAAACTCTCCTGGGTTTTCATTCATCAGGATGCTGGCATAGGTTTGAGTCACCCTGCCCTGTGGTTAATGGGCATGGATTGGCAGAGAGCAGAGCCAAAGCGGCTCCCAGCCCTGGGTCACTGCCTGGGGTGCTCCAGGAAGTGCTGACCCACTGGCAGCAGCAGTGCATTCCCATGATGGAGCTGTGGCTGACAGCCTCTGCCACCCTGCTCCACCATGTCCCCATGGGGGACAGGCGCAAGAAAGTCCCCAAACTGGGGGAAAATCGGAACTCAGGCTGTAAGAGCACAGTGACAGCAGAGGGGAGCCTGGGATGAGAAAGCCTGACAGCTGTGTTTAAAAAGGTTTTCCAGCAGGATGAAAAAAGGATTTGTAGCTCTGCCAGCTCTGACTTGAACCCAGAGTTCAAATGTTCAGCTGGCCCCCCACCACCCAGACCCCTTTAAATCCTGCAGGGCAGGATGAGGAGGCAATCCAAGCTGCAGGTGGGAAAGGCACTGCCCAGCTCCCTGTGTGGGACTCCTCACCCCTTACCCCTCACCCCCACTCCGAGCCCGGGGGACGGTGGGAGCAGCGTCCCCGGGGTGCCAGGCTGCGGGGAGCCCGCTCTGCCCCCGGTGCCACCACCCCCGGCACCCGGGCAGACACAACATGAGTCACCCATGACCAGCACCTGCTGGCAGGGGAGGGCTGGGGGTGCGGGCAGCGGTGCCTCCCGCTCAGGGCAGCGAGGCAGGAGCGGTGGGCACGAAACGCCCCATCCCTCTGCCCACAGTCCCGCTGTGGCCCCGGGCACGGACACTATCCCCTAATACCCGACTAGTCCCTGTCGGCTGCCCACGAAGGCTCCCGAGGACGGGATGCAAGGCGATAGACATGCCTCCCCCCCTCCCTGCTACCAGCCCGGGGGTACCCCCGCTCCCGGCTCTCCCCTCCCGGGGGTAACCCTTTCTCCCGACTCCTATCCCTGGGGCACCCCCTCTCCCGGCTCTCACCTTCCGGAGATGCTGCTGCCGAACCTTCTTCATGCCAGACCCTGTTGCTATGCGCTCCCCGCTCCGACACTTTTCGTCTCGCTCTCTCCGGCGCTGGGGAGGGCCCAGGGGGAGAAGGGAAGCGATGGTCGGCACGGGGGGTGCCCCTCTGCTACCGGGGGGAGCTGGGGAAAGGCAGGAGCGAGGCTGGAGGAAAGGTTTGCCTCGAGTGGAGGATGGCTGCGTGCGGAGCAGGGAGGGAGGAGGGAGGTCTGTCTGTCAAACGCACTCCTGGCGGGGAAAGGGGGGCTCTGGGACCTCAGTCCCCGACCTGGGCAGCAAGGGGGAACGGCTGCTGCCTTACTCATGCCACGAATGCATCAGGTGTCCCTAGGGAGGGACCAGACTTTGCAGGCACTCTGCCACTGAGCACCCCATGCGCCCCAAGAAGCCGTGGCAGCAGCACGAGTGCAGATGTCAGAAGCTCACAGCACCTTCCTTTCCGGCTTTGAGCTGCTTTTCCTATAGCAGGACACAGCTGGAGCCTGAGCAGGTCAGAAGTGCCTTCTCCCCATGGTGCCTGAGCCCAGCCCCTGGCTCGGGGAGGAGGGAGGAGGGATGCTCCACGACCACCAGTTCCTTTGGATAGGACCAGCACATCCCACCATGCTGGGGGCAAGAGCAATCCTTGGGCAGTCCCCAGAGTGAGTGACTGCGCCCAGCATACTGTGGGCCCAATGCTGGAGCATAGGTCACCTCTCTGGTGTCCAGATGTCCCTATTGGGTCAGCAGTGGGATACTGCAGCCCCAAAGCCCAGGGAGATGTGAGCTTTTCCCCATTAAGCTCGGTCAAATTCCCTGTGAGGTAGCAGAGGCCTGACCAGTGTCTTCTTCTCCCACTTTCGTGGTGGGAAATGTCTCCTGCATGGCTGGAAGAAGGGACAACCCCACATGCCCCAGGGCCAGCGTGGGACCAGGAGAGATCAGAACCCACAGTACTGCCTGTTTCCTTCACCTGTCTGTCATTTCCTCCCTGGACTGTGCCCAATCCATCAGGTGGTGCATGTCCCTTTTCCTTGCAAATGCCCTGTGGGCTCCACCATGCCCTAGACCTCTCCTCAGCTGCTTTGCTCAGGTTTAAGGCTGAGTGAGCAGCACTGGGGATGAGGAGGCCAACAAGAGAGCTGGGAGTGAGTGGACCCAGCCTGCCTGATGTAAGAGCAAATCTCCTTCACATCGAATGGGAGTTGTGCTCCTGGAGCCTCCTAAGCACTTCTGAAAATTTTCTCCAAAAGGAAATGGATCTTGAATACAAAGACACATTTCTGCAGAATCCAAGATGATGAAGTGGCTCAGCATTTGCACAGTGGGTCTTTCAGAGCTAATATTTACCGATATTTCCCACTGGGAAAGGAGGAAAGAGCAAACTACATAACCTAACAAACATCTCTTTTTACACACTCACAGCTTCCTCAAAAATAGAAAGATCTTCGGGAATTCACCCAGGAAGGTTTTACCTGCCTTGGACTCATCAATTCTCCCTCTCCCAGGATACTGGCTGGGAATGCTGAGCCTGGAGCTGGCCAGGCTGACATCCAGGGGCTGCCTCAGGCACTGTCCCTGCCTCACCCTTCATGCAGGGCAGGGATGCTTTGTTTGCCTTTCGTGCCAGTGCAATCTGAATCAGCCCTTTGACTTTTTCCCTTGGGATCCACCTAAAGAGAAGTGTCCCATGGCCACCTCTGTGACGTGGGAGAAGAGAAGCTAATGTCACCTTGTTAAAAGTGTCTCAGCCCTGTGTAACCAGCAAGGACTGAAACCTGTACAAATAACCCAGCATTCCTGGGTGGACTTCAAGCCCTTGTCTTCTTGTGGCCAGAGCAGTATTTGCCAGCAGAGACATCCAGGGCTGATGTTGCCCCGAAATGTCCATGTTGACACTGCTGCTACTGGGATGCTCTGCATCTGGAACTCCCTTTTCTGGTTTGTCTGAGAACACCATCAGCTTTCCATTGCCTGGGCAGTAGAGGTCCCACCCCGGGCACCTGGGATGCTCCAGGGTCTCATTGCATGCCTGGCTCAAGTCTTGCATTGCCCTGGAGCTGGTAAGCTGGAATTTCATGGAACAGCACCCACCAGAGGCAGCAGGAACCAGAAAGAGCAGTGTGGTCCAGGGACCCCAAAAAAACCAGGAGAGCTCAGGAGGAGTACAAAGGTATTGCACAGCTGTTCCCACACCCTGATCTTCAAGAAGCTGGCACTAGGGAGCACAAACGGGGCTTGCAAGCATTTTCTAGCAAGTTTTGCTTCCTCCCATCCCACCTCTGAGCCACCCCTGGGACATCAAAGTAAACCTTTCCCTTCTCTGGGTCTGAAGCATGGACAGAGCAGGGAAACCAAACACTCATCTCTCCATCGTGATGCAGAACTGACAGACATTGGCACTGCCTGGTGGGCAAGGAGAGGGCTGAACACAGGCTGGGGAAACACCCTTGCCCACCCTGCCTGGGCAGCCCACCCATATCTGAGCAGCAGCCACCCGGGAAGAAGCGAGAAGGTGTCTGACAGCAAGATGGGACTGTGCCCAGATCCGCGGCACAGACACGAGGAAGACGACAACGGCAGTGGTGCTCTGGTTAGTCACTGCTGGGAAACGTGCCACGCTGTAGGACGGTGGTGTGCTCAGCCACCTGCTGTGTGTGGCCTTCTTTTGATGATGATCTCAAGATTTCTCTAAGGAGGAGTGAAGCTGGGCAGCGGGAGCTGACAAAAAGTGCAGAGGAAGGAAGAGGAAGAAACTGCAGGGGCTTGTTGGGGACATCTCCAAGGATCCCCTGGCCATGAGGGCAGGCTGTCCCCATAAGGATCAGGCTCCATGTGGGACATATGACTCAGGAGGCAGCTGCTGCAGGTGCTAAAACCAGGTGGCGGTCACCTGCCAGGGGTGCAACCGTCAGGGTGACACAGGTCCAGGAGATTTAAATCAAAGGTTTCAAAGCTGATGGGCACATGATGTCCACCAGACTCTTTCCTGGCACAGGGGGGGCCTTGTAGGGTTTGCCCATCCCTGGCCAAACGGCAGATGCAGGGCGGGAGGGGAGGACATGGGAGCAGGGACGCAGCAGATGCATTTCGTCACCCGGTCAAGGGGCGTGTGTGTGTGAAGGGGGAAGGGGTGACTGGGTGTGTGGGTGCATTTATTGCCTCTTCCCGCCAGCACCGGCTCCCTGTGCACACACGGATGGCAGGGACCCAAGGGCACAGCCCACAGCTCCCTGGACTTTTACCCTGCTGTGCAAACAGGCAGGCGCCAGATTAGGGTATCAGTTGGAATTTCATCCTGTCAATGGCACCCGCAGCCTCTCTGGGCGGGTGGCGGAGCATCTTCCCTCTGTCCCAGCCCGTTGTGTACCTGCAGGCAACCCAACACTGCAGGTGAGTTTGGGAGATGCACATTTCATCCCCCCAGGACTCTGTTGCTTCCCAGACTTGCCCCTTGCAGACAACAGTGATGCCCACACTGGGTTGCCATCTCCCCATTCCCTGCCAGAGCAGGATCCCACCACTTGTCTCCATGTGGCGATGACAAAATTGGATGTCAAAGGCAGCCAAAGACCACTGAGGGAGGATGATGACTGTGGAGGAGCCAGCCCCCAGCACGGTGACCATGCTGGAGTCTGCACATGGAAACAGCCCCACTTTCCCCAGTCCAGCCCAGCTCTTCAGGCCCATCCAGTCTCACCCCTTTCCTATGTGGCACCAGCTCCTTTGTCTTTCTCTCCCCCTGCCTCTTTTAACTCCTGATTCCCCATGTCCTTTTGCAAGGGTGTGGAGAGGTGTTGGTCCCATGTCATGGGCAGCCTGGCACTGTGCTGGTGGGTGAGGGGTCATCAGGGTGCAGTGGTAGGTGCAGCTGCTGTTGCAATTGCAGGAACAAACGATTTGCTCTGTCCCTTTCACTGTAATGCCACCTCGTCCTGTTCCCGCTCCTCCATCTCCTCCACCCACAAGGACTTTATCCTGCTTCAGGTGTCCCTCCACAGCCACCTGCCCTGCCCTGGCACGTTGGCACACACATCTCCACCTCTTCTCAGGCAGTGTTTGGCACTGGGAGGAGTTTTGGGCAGGGATTTGAGGGCAACCCCTTACTCAGTGCTCTTCTGAATTGGGGGTACACTGCTGGGATGGAGAGGGGAGAGTGTTGGGCACCAATGCCAGCTGTCCCAGGCACTATCTCACATCCTCATTCTCTGTTTGTTCATCTTGGACAAGGAGGATATTCAGCCCATCGACAGCCATAAAATGAGATTAGAGACCAGGAGGTGCCAGTGGGAGCTGGCCTTGTTCTTTGGCCTCTGCCAGCCCAAGCATGGCCTCACCCTTTCCCCGCTGTCTCCAGGGCTGCGAGTTTGCAGCCGCTGGGTCACCCAGCACTGCCATCCCTCCTGGTGCCAAAGGAATGCTTCTTTGTCGCGCCAAGCCACGATATGAGCCAGCAATGCCCTTGTGGGATGGGCACAGTGTGTGCTACATGGGCAAGGCTGCTGCCCCAAGACACCCTTCCCGACCCTGGCTGCGCTCAGGGGCATCAGCGCCAGTGTGACTCCTGAGCCAGCACCCTCCCCTGCCACAACGCCGTGGGCCAGGAGGGACAGCAACAAACCTGTGGCATGCAAGATTCCTGCTCATTTTTATTTTCACTGATGCCTAAAAATAAAAAGGAAAACCAATTCTGCCTTATTTACACAAAAACTGAGCCAAAGTCCTGAGCTGATGCGAACATTTGTCCTCATCACTGTGTGCACCTGGCAGCGGTGGCCATGGGAGGTGTCACCAGCTCCTGCAGGAGCAACACCCAAAGCCTTTGAGGGCTGGAGCAGAGCAGTGGATGCATTGGGATAATGGACCCACTTGTAAAAGCCACAGCACACCTGGGCACCTTGTGTTCTGGGGTCTGTGAGCAGTGTGGGGCTGGCAGTGGGCAGGGCAGTCAAGGCATGTGAGGCACAATATACTGCTGGGTGGGATGTGAGGGCTTGGCTGGTGCTCTGCAGGCAGCAGGGACATGTCTGCTGCTCCATGTTCCCAGAGCTTGGAGAGATGATGCTGGGAAAGGTCACACAAGCCACCACGCAAGGCTCATGCTCCCTCATCCCTGTCTTGGTCATCGGAAGCTGCAGCCCAGGAGCACCTGGCTCAGCCCTGAGCAGGAGCCACAGACCCTCTTGTGATCCAGCTGTGTCCCATCTGTGCCCCACTGGCCTGTGGGTCTGCTGAAACTGGGCTGTCCATTAACCTGGGCCAATCCAGTGGTCAGGACTCAGGGGTGTGGGATGAAGGGACTGCTCAGCTGCAGTTCACCAGCAGGAACAGACAGGGCTTAGTTACTGGCCTAAGACACAGAGTGGATAAAAAGAGATACAGTGCATGGAGGAGCGGGGGAGATAGGGAGGACAAAATTTGTAGTCCTGTAATCTGTAGTTTTAAAGAAAATAGGAAAAAAAAAAATGCTTCTTTGTCTTTCTGAAAACCAATTCTCCATGCCCTAACACCTGGGTGCATGTCAGCCCTTTCTCACATGCCTGAGGTGGCTCCTGCCCACCTGGCAGCAGCTCCCAGTGCCTGTGGTGACTGTGATCCCTGGGACTAGAACACAGAACTCTCCCAGTGTCAGCCGTTCTGGACAACATGGGGCTGGTTCTTGCACCCTATCCCACTGGCAAACCTTCTTGTCTCCTCCCTTTCCCCACAGGAACGTGGTCTTGGGGCTCAGCAGGATAGTCTGCCTCCAAGGTGCCTGTGCCAGGCTCCCTTATCTTCTGTCCCTGTGCTCCAGGTGGAGGATGGCTGCAGTGCTGTGTTGCCGTGGCACAGCCGGGGGCACTGGGACTGCTGGACACGTCTCCACGTGGCTCCTTGTGTCTGCAGGGGCAGAGCTGGGGATGGGGGAGTGGGCACTGCCAGGGTGGCTGAGGACATGGACAGGGCTGTTCAGGCACTCTTGCCAAGGATGTGCTCCAGCTTGCCACCATCACTGTGGTTTGAAGGACTCCCTCAGCATGTCCTACAGCCAAGTGTCTTGCCAGCTTGCTCTGCTCTCCTTACCCCACTTCCCAGGAAACCAGCTCTGCAGAAATCCATTTTGCCTTGAGTCCAGCCAGGTCTTTTTTCTACTTCATTCTTGTTCAAGCTGCCCAAAAGCACCAGGCAGCTGGATAGCCAGGAGGACCAAAGGAAGCATCCTTCCAGTTCTACCTGGAGCACTGCAGGAGAGCCTTCCTCCACCACCACCCCCTCTCCTCTGCTGACATAAGGACCTTGCCTTGGGCTACAGAGACCAGAGCAGTGTGTGTTTCCTATGGGAGAGCAGTACTACCTAACCCACTTTTTTTACACAGCCCACCAGTCCCTTGGGAAGGTCCCAGTGCCACTTGCCCCATCGCTGTCTGCCCCGTCGGTTCAGTCAGGGACCTTTGTCTTTGGGAAGGGGCTGTCACTCTTCCGAGCACATGGACCAGCTGGGCTCTGTGCATAGTGCTTATCTCTTGGTGTCTGTAGCTGGTGAAGGGGGTTAAGGCATGAATTCTTCCTTGATCGTCAGTGGAGAAGAGGAGACAAGGTTGGGGGCACTGCTGTTGCAGAGGCCTCCGATGGGTCCAAGTGTGCTGACAGCCGGCGGGGTCGGCGTGGTGGTGCTGGTGGGCTGGCTTTGCTGCTGCAGCTTCTTCTTGTTCACCTTCCTCTCCTTTGCCCTCCGATTCTGAAACCAGATTTTCACCTGCAGAAAGAAAAAAGATGGAGGTGCAGAGCTGAGGATGGATGCAACCAAAGATGACCACCCTCATGGTTCCCATGGAAAGGAAGAAATCTCTGTGGAGCAAGGTGGGGCCTCTGCTAATCGCTTGGGCCACAGCCCTCCCCTTCCATATCCCCATCTCCATCTCCCCCTGGGATGTGGTTTTCCTGGGACACTGCAGCACTGACCTGCCTTTCAGTCAGCCCCAGGGCAGCGGCCAGCTCAGCCTTGCGGCGGATGGTGATGTAGCGGCTGTAGTGAAACTCCTTCTCCAGCTCCAGGCGCTGGTGGTCCGTGTACACCACCCTGTACTTGTCTTTTGTCCTGGTCTTGCCTGGTAGAGAGAGCAGAGTGGGAGGTGAGCCGTGGGGAAGGCGAGCAGTGGAGGGGAGGGAACATCCCCAAGGGCAAGGAGATACACAACCACCTCTGGAGAGCTCAGGAGAAACGTGGCAGTGCCCTGGGGACCAGTGAGAAAGAGAGTTGTGGGGCTCCTACTTGGTTTAATGTTCATCCTGGTTAGCACCAAGCTGCTCCTCCCTGTTGGAAAATACCTGGGCTTTGGTGGAATTGCGTGGTGGAAAGAGTAGGAGGGATTCAGAGGCACCTCAAGAAGGTGGACCATAAATCCCATGTGTCACATGATCCCTGAGAGGAGCAGAGTTGCAAGTCCTGTGGTGGACTAAGGACAACATGCCTGGGATTACTGGGCAAAGCCCATCCCTTCGCCAGGAGGCCCAAAACCAAGGTGTCATCTCTTGAAGCACATCGATCAGGACAGGGGAAAGACAGAAAACCCTAGAATGACAGCATTTCTCTGCCACTGAGAGGGTTATTTTCCTTTTTCCTGTACTGATCTAAGAGGAAGGGGAGTGTTTTCTGTGCATTTTTAAAGATCCATTGGAGAAAGCCCATGGGATGCCTAAGTATTCCTGGGGACTGGCTCAATGGGCCAGGGATTTTTGGCCAAAGCCAATCTGAATCTCTCCTTGATCCCCCCAGATATGAACAGAGGTTGGGTCCGTCAAGACCCACATCTCTGTGCACAGAGATGCACATCCCACAGGTCTGGAAACAGCACCTGCTGCTTTGTAGCACAAGAATAGCCAAAAGAGAGCCCTGCTGTCTCCTCTGTTAGTTCCTTTGCTAACCCACAAACAGACAGTTTTGTGGAACTCTGCCTGGGCTGGGGGCTGAGGGGTGCAGGTGGCACTCCAAGGAAGGACACCCATGCCTGGCAGTCTGCTGACAAGTTCTTGGTGCTTTCCTCTGCAGAAATGCCCATGGGCAGGGAATAAACACAGGTGTGAATATTTGCTTCTCCACCCAAAATTACAAAATCCTGTTCCAGGGAGTCAAGAGGGATGGTGCTTGGCCATTTGTTTGCCTGGCAGACACATTTGCCCATCTTCTCCTGAATTTCTGCTGCTGAGAGCAGTGCTGCCATGGGAAGGAGCAGGAGCAAGTGCAGAACAGCTCCATGGATTTCCCTGGGGCTGCCCTGGGTGGACCAGCATGGACAAGATACTGCCCATCACTGCTGCAGATGTGCAGAGAGGGATTTCTAGTGACCCATGAACCTGTATTATGCCAAGAAGGGAGATCTTTGTGTGCCTGCCATCCTGTTCATCCATTCCCCCTTAAAAGTCTTTGGCACTTCAGTCAGTTTGGGCCAAATTAGATGGACACTGGACAGTCTCAGCAATACAATTAAATTCTGACCACCTCAGTGGAAGCAGGAGTTTGGGTGGTGCAGAGCAAAACTGGGCTCTAGAGACACTAATAGGACGTCAGAGAATCTCCACAGAGCAAACCTCAGGCTGAAAATCTGTTTTGTCAACCAACTCAGTTTTATTTTTTAGTGTCTCTCTCTTGCTTTCCCATTGCAAGGAGACGGGGACTTTCCTAAGCCACTTCCTACACTGAAACAAATGTAAAAGAATGTTGGAGACAGAACAACCCACAGCCACGGGTCAGAGAGGGGCACCTTCAGGGTCATTTCCCTTGCAGCATCCCACAGGATGCTGCAAGTGGGACCTGGGATGGGCACAGAAGGCATCTTGCCCTGCTGGGACTTGACATTGGCACTCCAAGGCACAAAAGCAGCAGTCACCCAAGTCAAGTCAGCACCTAATTTCCATGACTGTGCCACCCTTTGTCCTGCCATTGCTCCTGGAGGTGCTGGCAGGGGCTCAGCACAGCGTGAATGGATGAGGGTCCCAGCACTGTCCTCACAGAGCACCAAAATTCTGTGATGTATGGAAGAGAGAATGAACCCAGCAAGGCTGCAACATGACTAGGAATAGAACCAGAGGTCCAGCACCAGGGCTGGACTTAAGCCACTAACTTGTATTTGAGGGATGTGGTGAATTCAGTGACTGCTTCAGAGAGTAGGGAGCCCAGCTCATCCCAGGCGTTGGTCAGAAGTGAACAACCTAATCCCTCCTCACCACTGCCAGGTCAAACCTGCCTCAGCACACAGAGGGTGTCTCTGCAGGTCAAAACAGGGTAAAAGAGGTAATTTGATTGAGCAAGATGTGTGTGGAATGTCTGCAGAGATGCAGCTGAAATGCAGCAATTCAGTGTGCAAGGGGTATACGGAGGCTTTGCTGGGTGTTTGTCTCCTATTTGGCACATCAGCTGTGGCAGCTCAAAGCAAAACTGCCCACAGGAGATACTGCTGGGCTGGAGTGATGCTGGAGGCACCCAGCCCATGTAGGACACATGCTCTCTCCTCGCTCTCCCACAGGACCCTTGTCCTTTCCAGGGGTCGCTGCCTCCTCTCACCGCCCCACAGGGGAGGATTTCACCAGCATGAAAAGAATTTCCTCACCCCAACCCAGCAGGGACCTGTGCTGAATTTGCAAATACAGCAGTCCTGGGAAGTTACAGAATAAACCAGATGTGCTGGTGGAGATTTATGTGAAGTTTAGCAGCTCCATGAGAAACTGGGCTCCCTTTGGCTGCTCCAGGCTCAGGGGCTCCTGCAAGTTTTTTTTCTTTCTCATACGTTTTTCTTTCTTTTTTTCATTTGAAAGCAAATGCGTTTCTAAAAGGATAATAACTTAAAAATGATCTCGTTTGAAATATTGCTATTTGAATACCCTACCTAAAAGCACCTGTAAAGTGAAGGAATTGACAGATACAGTAAAAAAAATTAAAGGATAAAGAATAAAGGCCGTTTGCGAATACCACATATGCCATGAATTTCAGTAGGAATTATTATTTCCTGCTGCAGCTGTAAATAGATCCATCACAGCTTGTTCTTTGTTATTCCCTCTTCATGGTTCATCCTGGATGGAGGGCTGTGCTTTGCCTCAGGGCTGGCAGAGCCATGGCTGGGGGAGCTGGGCACCGGGCACTTGCTGCCCAATGTCAGGTAGAAAAGACTCCAAACAGAGGGCTCACGACCAAGCCAGAGATGGAAAGTTATTCACCTCGACTAATTGCTGTTTTCGGATGTTTGCTGAATTCTGGGATGTGCTGTGGGTGATTCACAAGGAAAAGAAAAGGATTCGAAAGAAATACTACCGACAATGAATAATTCAATTACCTTGAATATGAATGCTGGGTTACACTTAACTCTCTCCTGTAGAGTTTTATGGCTTTGTGAAAAAAAAGAGGAAATTCAGGACGAGGCAGCCTGGTTCCTTATGGGGAGCCCTCATGCCTATGGGGAAACCCTGATGCTGCAGAAGGGAGCACTGCTGAGCAGAGGGATGGAGCTGCTCCCACATTTACAGCCAAGCCTGGCAAAGGTGTATCAGGCAGTCCTATGGCTGGGAAAGTTTGGAGCTGAGGCTGCTGTCCCAGGACAGAGTGTGAATGGAGCGCATGGAGTGCACAGGGAGTGCTGGTGATGTCTCCTAACACAGTTGTTGGCCATTTCCAGCCCTGATTTGCAGCTGCTTCTGCTTGTCCCCAAAAAACCAGGCAAAGGAACAGCTCAGGCAGCCAAATGGAGCCACTCACAGGGCCAGTGGGAATGGTTTCGGCTTTGGGATCAAGGCAGGGCCAATGGCTGCGTGGGGAGAAGGGATCGTTACTACTGTTAATGTATAACCCTAATAGCACTCACCTGAGCTGTGATTAGATAAGGGAATAGCTTTAATGTGCTGTGCAAACCCCAAGGGACACGCTCCCGAGTGTGCACACACACACACACTTGCACAGGGGGATGGATCCCAGCCTGGATCTGCTCTCCACAGCAGCCCTGCCCCAGAACAGAGGTGGTGGAGCTCCTGCCCTGGGCTGTATCAGCAGCCTGGCAAAGGAAAATCAAACTAGATCCCTATGCCCACCATCCACGGCCACAGCAGAGGCTTCCAGGGACGTGGTAGTTCACCTCCTCTCTGGCCTTGGCCTGCCCAAAGGATGGCTTTAACTAAGAAACTGTGTCCCAAAATCCCTGAGAGACCAGCAATATGGGACATTGTGAGGCTGGTGCTGAGCAGCTCTAAAAACAGTTGGAAAGGAGCTCATTCAAACCAGGGAGGAAAGAGACTGCAGGGTGGCAGGGACACCCTGGGTGGAGGTGGAAAACAGTGAAGGAGCAAAAACTGGCACGTGTTATACAGAACTTGTCTTTTCCCCAGTCCTGCCTGGTCCCACCTTCCTGGTGTTGCTCTGGCCACACACTGGTTCCCTTTGTACAGCCTTGTCTGCCCATCTGTCTGTACTGGGTGCATGGTCCTACACTATCTGAGGGCAGTACAATATTTTAAAGCTGAAACACATCAGCTGTGCGTAAGTCCCGTTACCAGTGAGCACCTAGGAAAGAACTGGTCTGCACTGGGGTTAAAATGCCGAAAGATCGGGCTCAAGGCTGTCCCCTCCATGATAAAGCAGCTTCATTCTGAATGAGCAGTCCTTCCATCCCAAAGGAATCAGTGCTCTATCAGGATCTCACATTTCTCCCCAGGGAAAGGATCAAGGAAAATTTCCCCCACCCCTGTCAGAGCTCAGGCCGTGCTACAGATGCAGAAACTGAGGCACAGAAGCAGTTTCAAAGCAGAGTGGAGTCCCAGGATCAGAGCCACAGCTCTGCTCCCTGCTGGGACTCCCTGGATGGCTTAACCTCCAGTCTTTCTGCAGCTCCAAGGGGGAAATGGAGCTAACCCTAACCCTCACCTCCACGAAGACAGGGACAGCCAGCAGAGTGATGCCCCATGACAGAGACCCCAAGCCCAGAAGAGGGCTGGGATAGGCTCCTGAAGCTCAGGAGACTCCAGGCTGGCTGGAGCCATCCTCATCTGGCAGCCAGCTGTGCTCCAGCTGCCTCTGTGTGGAGGGGTCGATGCTCCCTCTGCTGAGCAGCAGTGACGGGAGCCTCACTGTGCAGTGGTGATGCTGAGGCTCAGGACAGACAGCCCAGCTCAGGACAGACAGCCCAGCTCATTTCACCACCCCTAAACTGACTGGAAATGGGAACCCCAAAGTCTGCACCGAGAGTGGCAGGGGCTGAGCCACTGATGCCCTCTCTGTGCACCCCCTGCCCCACACTTGTTCGCTCCCCTCCTTTCCCCTCCAGCTCCAGCAGCCGCTCCAGAACACCCACGCTCCTCTGTGGCCTGGGGAGGGGGGTTAAACCCGAGCCCCCCACCCTCCCTGAGTGCTGGGAACCAGCAGCCCAAGGTTTTCACAAGCCTTCCCGTGCATACTTCAATATCCTCAGCTAATTTTCCTCTGCTGCAGGAAGCAGAGGAGTGATGGATGGGACGACCAACACGGGGCGAAGGAGCAGAGAGCCATGTGGTTTGCTTCATCTCGGGCAAGGAGAAACGACCCCCTCCGGAGGGCAATCCTTCCCGAGATCCCTGCCTGAGATCATTCCTCTGCCAGAATGCTTCAGATTTTGACAACTGCTGGGTGTCAAAAACTGGGTGAGAGGAACCACACATCCCCACACACACATATTTAATGTCTCTGTACTGCAGAGGGAGGGAATGCTGGATGAATCCTCACCCAATGGACCCTGCCAAAGCTCCCTGGTCTCTACTCTGGGTTGGGAAAATGGCCATTACAGACATCAGGGTTGAGGCAGGACTCATCTGTGCCACAGAGTGCTGAAGGCCCCTTCAAGGACCCCAGCAACCCTCTTATCCCCAGAGTAGTTCCTTCCAGGCTGTCTGCTAACATTGACACAACCTGGTTCCAAAGACTTCAGAGCAAGCAGCGAGGCTCCCGTGGGCACCCATTAGCAATAAAACCTGTTTTGGCCTGGTGCAGCCACGCTGGAAATGTTTCACTTGCCAAACGGCACCACTTGACCTAATGGCTTTCTAGTCTCCTGCTCACAAAGGATCAAGCTCTGTGCTCCTAAAAAATCTTTGCTATAAGTGCAAAGCTGTGGCTGGGGGTTGAAGGCCGGGGGTTGTGGGACTGGCAGAGCTGTGAGGCAGAGCCCAGGGTTGGTGTATGGCACAGCTGCTCAGGGCAGCCAGGCTGCTGGGCAAGGGCAGACACAGCTGGTCAAAGAACTGGATTTGGAGAGCACAGACTGGCCCTGGCTGGTCTCTGCACTGCTGGCACAGTGGGACTGGGCCAGAACTGCACCCACACCCACACACGTGGGAAAAGGCACCCCTCTTGTAAGCCTCATGTTCCTCCCAGGAGGTGCAAACATCAAGGGGGTGAAGAGCTGGTTCCTGGTGTTTGCAGTGAGCTGGCAGTTCCCCATCACAACCTCATGTTCTTGAGCATGGACAGCACAACTAAAGATGCTTCAACCCCAGAGGCAGCAGCCTGAAGCTGGGTTTTGGGACAAGCTTTTACCAGCCCTGCTGTGATTCAATCCTTTATTTTGGCAACTGGCAGATTCCTTCAGTTGTTCCCATGTTTTATGGGTGCCAAGCTGAGTGCAGCCAGCCTGGCTCCTGTGATGGGTCAAAGACCACACCAGGGCGGGAGGGCGAGGAGTGCCGAGGTGACACACGGGCTGCCAGCACATGTGGGATGGAAACAGCCTGATTCAGAGCACTGCCTTCACACCAGCCCTGATCCAGCTCATCCTGACCTACCACCTGGATGGATCTGGCCCATCTGCAGCAGAAGGAGGACAGCAAGGCAGTGGGGGTCCCATCTGGGCACCAGGATTCCTCTCCCCCATTGCAGCCCCTTAGGGCTTGGCCCATCCTTAAAGTGGGGCAGCATGGAGGGAAGGATCCAGCCCCTTATCCAAGTGATCACAAAGCTAACAGCACTGGAGTGGGTGTCCTTGAAGGGTCCCCTATAGGAAACATCTGTCATTGGCCAGAGGTTTAAAGTGTCCCTCTGCTAATCCTGGGGTATTAGCCAGCCAAGCCCATCACGTAGGTACTGCCAGTGCTCCAGGGAAGCCTTTTTTGTTCAAGAAAAGTCAATTCTAGGGAAGTTTCAAAGGCCTGTACCTTGGCCAGCAGGCTAAGTAGACAACAAACCCAAGCTGGGGCCAGGAGCAGGTTGTGAGTTAATAATTCAAGAGGAGAAGACTGATGGGGCCCTACACACGGACACTGAGAGTCCTAGGAGAGCAAAGGGTCTCACAGGGAGTGACCATGTCCTAAAAAGGGGTCCCCCATACAGGGGCTGACCAGGGAAATTCACTGTCCTCCAGCCACCACCATCACCCCAAAACATACCAAGAATGGTATGAACCCCAGCAGTCCAGGGGGAAATGTTTCTGTCTCATTACTGGAAATTTTACACACGGGCCTCACTAGGAAAATAAACAGAGCTGGAAAACTGACCTAGAAACAGTGAAAACTGAGATAGGAAACTGCACACCCAGCAAATCACCATTCACCCATGTTCATAGCACCACTCTTTGCTCTCCATCACCCCAAACCTGCCCAGGCACCACGGGCATTGGTATCACATGAAGCCCTGAGCACATTTGCCTCCACAAGGAATGCCCCAATTGCACTTTCACTTGCAGTATTTAGCACTGCTGCCCTGGCTGGATTAGTGACCTAAAAGCCAGACCCGAGGCAGTATCTAAGGATTTGCATGACTAATGAGCAGTGGGTGAATTTCAAAGTTCAGCCAACCCCCTTTCCAGCCACCTTCCTGAGCTTTTTATAAACCCAGGGTGCAATTCACAGGGAAGTTTGCAAATAATCGTGAATAAGGAGGAAGCATGAGGCTCTGACACGCTGCTCATGAAGATTTTATGAGCAGAAAAAGAGGTGACATTGGAGAGAAAAATGAGGCCTGGGGACATCTTCCAGCTCAGTACCTTTAATTCCTCATTCCCAGCAATTGGTGCTGCAATCCCTTCTGCTGCTGAGTTATCTCAGCTCAGCTGGGTGAAGCACGCATGTATGTAGCAACAGGTACATAAAATCATCCCCCTGCAAAGCCTGACTCTGCAGTGAATCACTGGGAGAGTTCTCATTGATTTTTCTTGGGCTCTGGATCACGTTTGCAGAACTCCCCAACACACTCATATTCCCTGCATAACATTCGCTTTTACCACCACGCAGCTCTTCCCCAAAAGCTTTCAAACTAAGGCCAAGGGCTGTTTATACAAATCAAGGCAGAGAGGGAGCCTTAATTTACAACTCTCTGAAGCATTATGATTTATAGCACTCACAATGAAAGTGTTGATATTTATAGTGAAAAAGTCTGTGTATTCATTTCCTATTCCCACTGTGGTGAGATGGGTAGTTTATCAATCCAGACTGATTAAAGTCCAGTTTATTGATTCCAATAAAATGATTCATCTAAGAGCTGCATCCTTATCTATGTCAAAGCCATCTCTGCCCTGCACTCTTTCAAGCTTAATGGAGACTTTTATTTAAAGGGCAACACTGGAAAACACCAGGTGCATCCCACCATCTCCCAGCACATGGTCCCACCATGGCCAAATCCTGCAGCCACTTGGCACTAGCAGCGCTGGGCTTGGACCCAGCAGAGGTGCAAGGACAGGTCCTTAACCTGTGAGTGCCTCAGAAAGGAACCTTGTCATCCAACCTAAGGAAACCCCCATGAGAAAGGGCCTTTCACCCCAGTGTCCAGCCCCACATCGCTGTGGTGGGGCGGGGGCAGCTCCTCTGTGTGTGAGAGGAACAAGGCCCATTTATTTGTTCCTTTGTATGTATTTGATCTAAGAGATACAAACTAAGCAACTAATGATATTTTTCCAGAATTCAATCAACTCAATTGTCGTCTGACTCAATCAGAGGCACTTTCAAGCCCCTGTTTTATCTCAGCCCCACTTCTGGGTGTAAACCCGTGCCCTTGATCCAGAGGAGATGTGTGCTGATGTTTTTCCCTTCTCATTAATTTTCCCTCCCACCTCTTTCTTTAGAAGAAACCGAGATGTTCAAACCTACAAAACCCACAAAACCCACAGAAGTGGCAGGGTCCCAGCTGCAGCGGAGGGCTACAGATCACATCCCCCTTCCATGCCAGGCAGAGGGGATCCCTCAGCTCTGGTACCCCTGTGGGTCTCCATCTCTGGTGTGGGGAGAGGCTTTTTTCCTAAATAGTTATATTCAGTGCTTAAAATGGGACAGGAAATACCAGCCTGCCTCTCCCCTCCTCTTTCCAGACTGGGGCTGCTTTTTCCATTTATTGGGATGTTCTGCCTGCTCCGCTGCAGTCACTGGTCCCCATTCCTGCCACATGGATCCTAGGAACACAAGAAGCTATTTTCTATGCTGGAAGACCCCAGATACCTCTGCACAAGGCCCTTACACGGGCCTTGGCCAGTGGGAATAGCATGGAGCCAAACACAAGCCAAAAACTGGAGACACTTTGCGAACAGGGAGCCCTAGCCCTGATTCCAAGGATATGGAGCAGCAGTAACTAAAAACACAGCCACTCCTGCAGTGAGTTTGGCCCCAGCAGAGCTCTGGGGAGCTCATGGCCAGCACAGGAGAGGGAGAGGGGTGGCAGGTCCAAGCAAGCCCTGTGGGCAGAGGGTCCTGCTGTGGCAGGACAAGACCAGGCTGGGAAGATGAAAGGGTGAGGGTAAGTCAGGCCCCCGCACCTCACCTCGCTGCCAAAGGAGACAGCCACCATCTCCATGACAAAGAGAGGCCTTTGTCAATTTGGGCTGGCCCCAAGGGGGATCTGCCCACTGCCTTTGAAGTGGGCAGCAGGGTGGGCAGGGTGCTGGGGTCGCCCAGACGCTTTCCCCGGGTCAGGAGTTCAGCGGGGACAGGACCCCAGGGACATGGGGACAGGACCCTGGGGCAGCACAACCACTTGGTGCCCATGCCAGAGGTAACTACAGGAAGCAGGGCACCCTCTTCTGCAGTGCCAAGCACCCACCCATGGCATGCTGCACCTGTGGCACCCACATCCACCCTCCACGTGGCACTGTCCCCAACGCTTTGCACACACACACTGCCCCTCACACACACACTGAGCACAACATTGTCCTCCACACACAACACCCTGCACGCACACACTGAGCACAAAACACCCCCATACACACCCAGTGACACTGTCTGTACTCATGTACTGTTCAGGATGCCTTACACACACACACAGAGCCTGTAGCACCTCACTAAATCCACCTTTTGTACCCACAGACACTCACACACACAGCCTGTGTTTATGTACAGTACCTTCCCTTCGCACACACACACACAAATACACACACACAGCGTGTGCACACCTGCCATACACGGGCTCTGACACAGCCAACTCACACTCTCACACACAGCCACAGCCCCACACTCTCACCCTTGCATGAGAACCTCCATCCAACACCGCTTCGGGGTCCTGGGGGTCTCTGACTCTGCCCATCCCTACCCTGTGGCCACAAGGGAGGACAGGGGTGCCAGGATGGGGAAAAGGACTTTCCAACCATATAACCCCATCTGCCACCAATGCAGAAGGACAGCACCCTGCCTGCCCACACTCAGCCCCTGCCACTTCGGTGGTGGGGTCCCCTGCTCTTTGGGGACCGGGTACCACGCAGAGGAAGGCCAAGCTTGCTGTCCCTCCAGCAGTCCCCATGCAGGGAGAGCCACAGAGCAGGATCCAGCCCCACAGAACTTCTAGCCTAGAGATCCTCTGCACTGAGGACGGCGGAAGTACGCAGGGTTGGGAATTTCCTTACCGTTGTTGCTGGTGCTGGGAATGCTTCGCCTCATCCACTCATACGGGGTGCGTCTCTGGGCATTGGGGGAGAGCTGAGGGACAGAGCTGCTAATGGGTGGAGGCAGGAGTCCAGAGCCTGGGGGCTGGATGGGGTTAAAATCTGGGGGGCTGAATCCAAACTGCCCTGGGCTGGCAGTGGAAGGCGTCGCAGAGGTCCCGTAGGAATGCCAGTCCTCCTTGGCAGAGGTGTAGGGAGACCCCCAGGCGGCTGCTGGCTGCCCGTGGTGCAGGTCGTTGTTAATCCCCGGCACATGGTGGTAGCTGGCGAAGTCCGAGTACTGGGGCGGCCCCGGCACGTAATTCTGTGGGTTGAGGTTGAGGCTGGGATGCCGGACCGGGCTGGGATACATGTTGGTGTCCTTATCCACAAGATAACCCACATACATCTTCCCCGGCCGTCCCCGTGCACATGCTGTGCCGCTGAGCTGCGACTGCGGCCGCTTGGGTTTGGCGGGGAGGCGGCCGCCCCTCCTTCCCCGCCACTCACCTGGGCGCCTTGGGGAGCCTGTCCTGGGGCCAGGCACCTCCCTGCCCACAGGCTTTTATTGGGCCCAACCTCTCACAGCATTTGCATTGAAAGGCAGGTTTGCATTTCAAAGTGCAGGAACCCCAGCGGGTGAGGGGGACTGAGTTTAAACCTCCCACCCTGGCTGCAAGGAGGATGAGATGGTGGGTGACCCTGGGGAGCAACGAGGACCCTGTGTTCCCTTTGTTGTCACCAGCCCACAACTGTCCCCATGCCACCAGATGTGACCCCTTTGTAGAAGTCAGCTTTGGGGACACAGGGTAATGCAGGTGTCACCCACAAAGATGGCCCAAGGAGTGACCACCATCCATACCCCAGGATTAGGATGCCTTGGGCTGAGGTCCTGTATTAAAACCTGGCTGTGGGCAGGGGACAGGCTGGGCTGTGCCTGCCACCTGCCCTGTCTCCACGTTGGGGGACACTAAACTCTTGCTCTGAATGGGGCTTTCCTGTGCCCAGCAGCAGCGTTTGGCCTATTTGGAAAAGGGAGGATGATGGAAATCAAAGGTTCTGGGTCTCCATGTGTTTCCTCCATCCATCCAGGGGCAAACCCAGCCATCCAAACCTGATAGAAAAGCTCACTCCAGTAGCAGAGAGCAGGACAGATGGACGGGCCGAGTCTGTGTGCAGGGGGAATGCCCTCACTATGGACACAACGGGAAGTCCCTGGGCTCTGACACATCTCCAGGAGGCTCACAATCCTGTGGCAAAAGGAGTTTCTCACCTGTTTTCAGTCTTATGGAAGCAAAAACATCCCCATATGTTTGGTGACAGGGAAAACCAAGCAGAAAGGGGACTCTCGTGGAGCAGTGTCTGCCTGCAAGACGGGAGGTGGCCCCCAGCCATAAACACCCCAGCAGAGATCACCCACTCATTGACTGTCAGGCCAGACACACCTCCATTCTGGAGGGGACAAGGGACTGAGGACCAGCGCTGTGTCATGCTGCCAGAAACTGCACAAACCAGCATCCAGGAGTCTCCCCCCCACCATTTCCCCCCTCCCCACCAGTGTCACTCTCCCAGCTGTGCTGGACACCACCTCAGCCACAGCCATCATTTGCAGGATGGGTTTTTCTCCTCAGTCACAAACACAGCCCACAAAGTGTCCAGAAGGGTGTTTTATCACCCCTCCCCAAGGTCACCTCTGTCCTTTTCTCTGCACCAGCCCCTTTGCCTGATAGAAACATGAGTGGGGCAAAGACTGATCCATTCTCACCCTCCTAGGACTGAAACAGCCTGGAATTTGACAATAGGAAGTGGGGGAGGGAGGTCGGGGTGGCGGGGGGAAGAGAGAAATGCAGAGGAATAAAGAAATTAAAGATGAAATTGAGAGGAGGGAATAAAAGCACCAGCACGCAGTTGTGGACATTCAGAGGCTCTGCATCAGCCCTGGGCACCTCATCCCATCACTACAGCCCCAATTCCAGCTGAAATTGGGTGAAAATAATACACAGATACTGCTGTGACATATCCATTCCCCACAAGGAAGTAGGAGCCAGGATGAGATGGAAGGAAGAGGGCAAGAGGTAAGGGATCTGGTTTTCAAGAAAGGAGAAAAGTAAAACCCCAGCAGTGGTAAATCACCCCCAGAGCTGGCATTGCTGGGGCTTTGCCTCTCAAGGCCTCTCATGGCCAGAGGCACCATGAGAGGTGAGCACTTTGCAGCACCCTCTCTCTGCCCCTGGGGTCCCCAGCCCCTTGCTCAGTTTTTTGCTGGCTCCCTCCCTTGTGACAGAGGTGACTGTCGTGACCATCCCAATCCCTGATGATCTCAGCTCACGACACAGCTCAGATTGCTTGATGTGCCATACAGCTCCATCTATCCTGGATTTTTCCCAAGGTTTCAGCTTTGTGTAAACAAGAGAGCCAAGGCCACCTTACTCCTTCTCTTCTTCCCACCAGCAAAGAGATGTTGGCTCAGGAAGTGTGAAAAAAGAGAAGAAAAGAAGAAAATCCCCCCTGAGTGGATGGTGGGAAGTACTGAGGGATGCAGGTGGCTCCAGGGGGTGGCTGCAATTCAGGGACTGGGGTTATTCCTGCCACTGGCTGTTTCTGCAAGCAGTGATGGGTAGCCCAGACCCAGACCCCCTTTCCCATCCTGTGGGGCCAAGGTCAAGGGCTCAGGCAGCTGCTGTGGACTGGGAGGGGGGGTCAGGGGTCTGGGCCAGCCCCCCCCACCTGCATCCTCCCCAGGTGGCAGCAGGTGACAGGCTCAGTGTGACACAGCACCACCATGTGCCTGCCAATGGCCAAGCCTCGAGCTCCCTCGGTGTGGGCGAAGGGGGCCAGGGAAGGCAATGAGGCCATAAAGATCCACTGATGACAACTTCCCTCTTTTCTTGACCCGTTTATTACTGGTGGGGATCACAGCTGGCAAAGTGCACACCTGGGAACAGCCAAGTGAGGAGCCCTCCTTGGGTTCCCTTCCGTGGGCTCCCCGAGGAGTGTCTCTGCTGCTCAGCTGGGGTTGAAGGGTGGTGATGGGGATCCTCAGAGCCCCAAGATACTGCCTGCACTGGGGCCAGTGGCTGAGCAGGCCAGGGACTGCCAGGGTCCCTGGGAGTCCCCAGCTGGATGACAGGAGGTGGTAGTATCCCCTCCATCCAACCAAGAGATCTGCAGCACCAAACGCAGCCTCAGGACCTCCCGCTAGTTGTCCAGATCTGATGTTCCTGGTGGTAACTAGGCAGATACAGTGGGGAGGGAGAGCAGTCAGGGTTCCCCAGTGCTCCCTGGGGCTTGGTGCTCCTATCTGTGATCGAGTGATGCCATCTCCTGGAAGCTGGAGGGCTGGGAGGTCCCCAGGGCCAGGCTACAAGCAGCTATCACAGATGGAGCAGGGCGGCCATTCCTTCACCTCCTCCTCCCGTGGAGGAGGCACTCAATCTGGGAAACTAAGTCCTGTCTCGTCACCCAGCTTGCTCTGAACCCCACCATGTTTTCAGCAGGAGAAGGAGATGCCTGCAGAAGTCAAGTAGGTGCCTCCCCTCACTACCCTTTCCCCATCTCAGCCTCCTGCCCCACCACCTCCCCTCTCCCTCCAGCTCCTATTGTCCCCAAAGTCAAATCTGTGGCTTCAGACCAGCACATCCCAGAGCTGCATGGCCCCAGGCAATCCTCATGCCAGCCATCACCTTTCTGTCATTCCCTAGCTTCTCCTGCTGCCCTCCCACAGCAGGAGGAAAGGGAGAGCAGAACAGGGCAAGGGAGGGATGGAGCAATCACAGGTGCCCCACTGATTTACCCAAGAACAATTCCTCTTCTCTGGCAATGGAGACATCAGTGTAACCCTCCTGCAAAGGACAAGCCCCTGACCCATCTCCATCAGCTCCAGGCAAACTCCTGTGAGCCCTTTGGCTCTTCCCAGATGCTTGAATCACATCTGTGCTGGCCCTTGTGGCCCTGTGCCAAGTAAAGTTTGCAGATCTTGTCCCTGGAGGGATGAGTGCTGAGCTGGGATAGCCTCAATGGATGTGCTGCCAGCACTGCCATACAGCTCCCCTCTCCCCATCCATGGCTGTGTTCCTCTTGAGGATCTGGAGCAGCTTTCCTGGCAAATGCAAATGCCACAAATTTTGGGACTCTCCTCAAGAGGGCATTGGACACATGCTGGCATCCCTCACTGCTTTCCAGGACGTGTGGGGTCCCTGCTCTCACTGTGTTGGGATGTGATTCCCCCTGCTCTGGTGGGGAGTGTCCTGGCTGTGCTTCACTCCTTCACTGTGTTTCAGGCACTGTGTAAGCAGAGGGTTAACGATTCCCAGTTCCCACATTAAGTGGCTGCAGATGTGTGGGAAAGTCTGGGGCGGCCGGACGGCATCGCTATTAGTATTCACCCAGGAGCCTGTCTCTGCCTCCCGAGGGCTCTGCCGAGCACATTTAATACCAAGGTTCGTTGTGGGGGTTAGGAAGAGTGCGTAGGATGGGGGCGGAAAGGCCCCGAGGTGAGGAAAGGCAGCGGGTTAGAATCCTCTGCCGCTGCCTCCTCCCCTGCCCAAACCCAGGGGATGTAGCGAATGGGCCAGCATCTGTAGGGACACAGCACCACGTGGTGTACCTCCTGACACTGTTGTCACCCTGTGGGGTCCATGGCTGGTATTCCTGCTGCTGCAGGACACTCCTCAGCCCGGGATGCTCCCCAGTGCATTGTGCTCAGACATACGGTCACTTTTTGCCTCCCCTTCCTCCTGGGCACTGCTGTCACCCACCCTGGCAAAGCAGGACCACAACAGAGTAGGTGTTCCTCCAGAGGCCAGGGCAGAGCTCTGGAGAGGCTGGATGAAGCCTCAGTGCAGCTCCCCCAGGGCTCAAGGGCTAGATTCAGCCAGGAGCAAGTGTTGGCAGCTGCCACACCAGATGGGCTGCCCAGATGTGGTGCTGTGCTCCCTGGCACCCGCTGCTCCTCTCTTGTGGTCTGTGGCTTGATACCACATCAGAGCGAAGTTGAAATTCCTGGGCTGTCTTGGAGTTGATAGAAACTTGGAGAAACCGAAGCCAGGGCAAATCTGGCCCTCGTTAAGCCTTAGGAGAAGTGGGAAAGGCTGACATCTGCTGCTTCTTCCCTACCTGCCTGTCACCTGCTGGCACATGGGACCTGTTCCTGACTCCAGCATGGCTGTTTCTACCGCTCTGTTGGGTCACCCTTGCTCTGGTCTCTCTGCTTGTCAGGTGTGGAATAGGGGCCTTTTGCTGTGGTCCCAGCTCTGCCTGGGATGGGGCAGGAGCTCAGATTGCTGCTTTGATCCAGGTGATGCCAAAGCAGACCAAATAATCTGGAGCATCTCAGTGGCTGATTTCCCCACCAGTGATGCTGCACTACATGCCCTCAAGCCCCTGTTAGCACTTAATGATGATTATTGAGGCTGGAAATCCCAGCTGAGAGCAGTCTGGCATCTCACACTGCAGCTGTCCCGGCCCCAGGGGGACCACTGAGTCCTGCAGCACCACTGACTGGGGTGCAGGCGCCAGAAATAGAGGTGAGCAGTGAAGGGGTGATGAGGCCAAAGCAGCAGAGCTGCTGCCCTCCACCCACACACTTGCACAAGCAAGTCCCTCTGGCTTCCGTGCTTCCTGCGAACTGGCCTTTCCCAGGAGCTGCCGTAACCCCAACGTGCAGTTCCTAAACAAAGTGTGCAGTCCCAGATGCTCCCTGGGGATGCAAAACGCAGGCTGGGGATGTACAACCATGCGCTTGTTGGGATGCTGTGGGGTCTCCAGGGCTTTATCATCATCCCAAAACAATGAATCCCAGCCATTGCAGACTTCCCCTGAGAGAGGGTTTTGTTTGCCCAGGTTCTTCCTCCTCACAGCCTGGAGTGGGTTAGCGCAGTTGGTTAGACCATGGTGCTGATAACACCAGAGTCATGTGTTTGATCCTCATGTGGGCCATTCACTTAAGAGCTGGACTCGATGGTCCTTGTGGGTCCCTTCCAACTCAGAATATTCGGTGATTCTGTGGTGCCGTCTGTTTGCAGGGGGCAGAGGGGGAAATATGTCCCACCTCAGACTACAGATGCTTTGCCCTCAAACATGGTCCATGCTAGTTTTTCCACCCTCTGCTCACCCCAGACAGCCCGTCCCTGGAGCGAGGAGCACAGCAGGATTGTACAGCAGATTTCTCCCTCTCCCACTCTGTTGGGAGCAGTGATGTTGTCCTTGGAGGGGGGACACTGCCAGGAAATAGCTCTGCTGAGCAATTCCAAGCAGCCCATATGTCCTCACAGAAAGACCAGTCAGACACGTCTTTATCCCTTGGGAAAAGTGCTGGGAAGAGCTGTGTGTGCAGCACGTCCTCTCTGCCGCCTGCCCCCCATATGAGCTGCTCTCACGCTCGCTGGCTCCACTTCTGCACAACAGATTGTCTTGTTTCAGGGGTGGCTGACAGGACCCCCTGACACGTGGCCACCACCGTGACTGGAGTGGAAGAACCCATCTGCCCAGGGCTGCATCCCCCCTACCTGCCTGTGGCAGTACCTGCCCAGGTGTGCAACGCTGCCAGGCATGGAGCTGGCACACCAGCCCCGTGCCGAGGGCCACTCATCATATGTGGGTAACCAGGGTGCCTCAGCCCGGCTCTCCTCACCTTCCACAGCTGCACAGAATAAAGACATTCCCCTTTGGTTTTCCACTGGTGCAAAGGAAACATGGAGACAATGGGCGATAAGCAGCAAATCTCGGGCTGGTCCAGCCGGGGAATCATGAGCTGTGGCCATTGTGCAGGCATTTGTTAGAGAGGCAGGAGGGGATGAGTCTGCCTTGCAAACAAGGCAGGAACATGGATTTCAGTGATGTTGTCTTTATGGGGAGGGCTTTTTAATTCTTAAAAAGGAAAACTAAGGAAAGATGAACAGGTATCTTTTCAGGGGAGTCTCGTTTTTTGGGATAGCCAGTGCATTTTTGCAGTTTTCCATGTTCAGATCAGGGAATCATTAAGGTTAGAAAAGACCTTTAAGATCATTGAGTCCAACCCACCACTGCCATCTTCACCACTAAACTCTGTCCCCACATTCCACATCTAGATATTTTTGAACTCTTTCAGGGAAGGTGATTCCACCACCTCCCTGGGCAGCCTGTTCCAATGCCTGACCACCCCAAAGCATCCCCAAGATGAAAGCAGGGACAAGAACTGATGGGTCAAATCAGTTCAGATCCAAAGATGATCTGCCCGTTGCTACAGTGCTGAAACAAATTGGGGAAAAAAAATCCTCTTTTGGACAAAAGATATTTTGCCTATTGAGGGACTCTCAGAAACTTGATTTGAACTCATCAAGGTGCGGGGAGGATTTAAAGCTGGTTCATCACCTTGATTCCACCCCCTCAAGGACAGGAGGCGTGCAGGACATCTGAGGTAGTGGCACAGCCAAGGTGAAAACTCCTGCCACCTCTCCCAGCTCTGTGCCTCTTGGCAGCCCCAACAGCCCAGAATCCCCAAACAAACCCACCCTCTGCTGCAGCATCCCAGTTGTACAAGACCTTTTATCCCCTTTTCCAAAAAGAAGAGTTGTGAGGGTGCATTGGTGGTCCCTGAGGGGCCGTGGCAGGCCAGGGGTCAGCGGGGTGGGAGGTGCAGTGCCGGCACAGCACAGCACTGGGAGGGATCCGCGGGGAATACGTGGAGTCGGTTCAGTACAGGCCTTCTTTAATAAAAACATGAGTCAGCTGCTGGCGTGGGCAGCGGATTTTCTAAACATCCCCTCATATCCTGAGAAAGGGGAGAAAAAAAAAAAAAAAAGAAAACGGGACGGGGGGATTTGAGGGAAAAATAAGAGAGAAAAGAAAAAGAAAACAGGGAAAAAGGCCGGAATTGAAAGCAGACACAGGGAGAGAGGAGCTCCTTCCCTCAAGTTTAAGGAGGCGATAGTCCAACTCGTCCGGGCTCCTTTTGTTTCCCGTTAGCTGAGCCCTCACTGCTCGCCCCCATTGCAGCCCGCAGCAGAACTCCCCTCTCCTCGCAGCCACTTTGGCTTCTCCTCCCTTTAAAAGTTTTTTTTTTCACCCATCACACTCGTCCACCGGGCGTTAATCGCAAGTTCTGCTCTGCAAAGGGTCCCCACAGAGGGTGGAGGGAGGAAGTCGGAGGAGCTCCGCTCCTCATTGGTGAGGCGGCCTCCCCCCTTCTCCTCCTCCCGAGGTCTCTTTTATTTATACACGCACACACACACGCGTGCACATCCCTCGGCCCTGGGTTTTGCTCCACACTCAGGTCCGAGGCGGATGGACCCCCTCCCAGCTGGGCTGGGGGCTGCCCAGGGCACTGCTGCAATGCACTAGAGGAGCAGAGCAGGGGCTTGGCTGCAGCCCAGCCCTGGCACAGCCTCGCCTCTCCTTTTGATTTTTTTTTTTTTCCCTCCTCCCCTCCACTTCATTTCTTTCTTTCCCTCTCTTTCGCCTTTAAGTGGAAAAGCCTTGCCAGCTGGGGAAGGCTGGGAGGGCAGGGAGAACCTCAGCAGGCAGCAGATAGAGAGTGTGGAGGAGGAGAGCAAGGAATTTCAGGGCAGCCAGATCCCGTGGAACGTGCGGCACAGGCACTCGACCCGTGCGACCCTGCCCAAGGTAAGCTCCCGTGTGGCCCACCCGGGTGTCATCTCGCCTTCCCGCTCAGCTCCGGCTCTCCGGAGGGGAATCTTCTCATTGGAGCTGGTATGGTCTCCAAGGACACTCTCCTTGAGCCAGCACAGTTGTTCTGGAAGGGGCTTTGGTCTTCTGCAAGGGGCTGACACCCCAAAATGCCCTGCCAAGCCCTGGGGAGGTGGTGTTTGGTAGAGAGCTGATGAGCTCAGCAGCATCACACGGGAAAAGCCATCCCATCCCATGTCCTGGACTGGGATGGCTGAGGGGAGCCCAGGGGATGCTGTGGCTGTAGGGAAGGAAGGCAGGACCCCACTGCAGCGGGAGTGGGGCCCAGGTGATCTCTGTTTTCCCTGGATCAGGGGTTTGCCCTGGCTCTCCCTGCCCAGTGACTGTGGGAGGGCTGGGGTGTGTGTGGGGAAGAGGCTGCTCAGACTCTTCCAGCGAGGTGTCCTTTGGGGGCATGAGTGTGCCCCAGTGCAGAGCAGTGTCACCCCTGTGTCAGCCCGTTGCTGCACACCCATGGTCATCTCTGAATTCGGGGTGCTCCGAGGACCACAGCACCTTGGTCTGTTCCCATGGCAGGACTTGTGTGCCTGAGGGCCAGGCCAAGGTGGAGAAGGACATCTGCAAGCCCTGCCCAGGGTCTGTGCCCTGGTGTGCCAGGTACTGCAGGGGCAGAGCCTGGTAAAACCCTTCCACTCATGGATGTGGGCAACTGCTCTGCTGTCCCAAGGGCCTCTGACAGGATGGAGCTGGTCTGGAGTGAAGCTGTGCTGACCTATGCAGCTTTGACAGCCTGGGAACAGGGGTTTGCATGACCCAAAATCTTCTCAGAGAGTCTCCCATCTGAAGGTGCACTAGCAGTGTTGAGACCCAGCAGGGGCCATCAAGAAGCGGGTTGGAGGGTCATTTCCCCCTCAGCATCCTGCAGGACATGGTGCCTGTGCACTCCATGCTCTCAGAAAAGAGGCAAGTTTCATTCAGGCAGCTGGTGCCAGTGTCAAAGACACAGCTCTGCCTGGCAGAGGGCAAGTGCCAGGCTGGCTTGGACAGGGAGCCACCAGTCAGCTACCCCAGCTGGCAGCCAGACCCTGGGCAGGGTCTGACATGAGACTTGAAGTCACTCCTTGACATGGATGCCACCCAGGCTCGGGTGTGCTCTGGCTTTTATGGCAGTCACCAACCCCTGGCAGTGTCCCTGAACCTGGGAAACACCCGAATCAGTTGATGCATCAAGAGGGGTCAGTGTTTTGAAGAAGCACCAAGTCACAGCAACCCACTTGCAGCATGCAAAGGGCTTTTCTCTCTCCCTGAAGCCAGCTGTCACTTCCTCCAGCTCAAGACCATGGAGAGTCCTTGCTGAAGGAGCAGGCAAGAGAATCAGAACTGCCCTGCCCTTGGCTCATCTCCCACATCCCTACACAGGACTGGGGGTTTGGGGTGCCCAGGAATGGAGAGCACAGTCTGAACACAGGCATAGCCAGCTGCAGTACTGCAGTCAGGGAGAAGTTAGCCATGGCTTATTGTCTAAAGTCCTGGGCATATCCGGTGGGGTATGGCTCTGAATCCTGGGCTGGCACTGAGCTGGGTGGGCAACTTGTGTGCACCAGAGCACAGGGGCATCCCAAGAGCTTTGGGTGGGAACTGACACTAACCAGGGAGTCTATAGTGGACACAAACCAGACTGCAGCATGGTGCCAGGAATCCCACAGCTCTTCCCAAGGGATATGCTGAAAGGTGTATGGCTAGAGGCAGCTCACACAGGCAGGGTGGAGGGAGCAGGTCCTCCCCAGGGAGTGACGCTGAGCACTTCAACAGGGATGGATGTGGAGTGGAGAAGCTCAGGGAGAGCCCAGGGGGGGTGATGAGAAGCCCAGAAGAGGCTGCAGAGGACTGGGAGAGGGGTTGATGGGGCTTGTTGCTCACTGGCTGTTGTGGGGAGGTAACACATAGTCTTCATGCACAGGAAAGGTCACCACAGAGAGAAAAGAGATTTGGGGAGAAATGTCTGTAAGCTTAAAGACATGAGGCTGGATTCCCTCAGCCTGACAGATCTCAAAGGATATGTCAGGCAAAGCTCTGGCTGGGAAGATGTGGGCACTGCAACAGGAGAATGACACCATGATCTCTTTCAGCCTCATTTTTGATGGGTCTGTGACAGGATTTCCAAGGCATTCAGAACAACACTGTTAGGGAGAGGAGAACACTGAGCCCACCTCCAGGACTAGGGCAAGACAGGAATATCTGAGTGAGCACCAGAGGAAAGCTGAGGTTAAGAAATGCTCCCTAGCTGCAGGAGCAATGCTGTGCAAGAAAAGACCACGATGGCTGGCTGTGGCCTGAATGACTGGCCACTGCCTGAGGGTCTGGGCAGGGACTTCAGTGCCTGGTCCCCAAGGTTCCTCTGGTCCCAGTGTTTGATGCCGTGCTGAAGTGGGATGGTGTCCGTAGGGACAGGCTCCAGCAAAGCATCTTCCCGTGTTGGAGTGGCAAAGGGCAGGGAGCAGAGGAGCCATGTGATGGCCAAACCCTGTGGGAGCACAGCCGCTGGTGCTGGCAGCTGGGGCTGCCTTTGGCCCAGAGCTGGAAGGAGCTGGGGACTATGCGGGCTGGGGTTGGCTGGATGTATCCTATCCCTGCGAGGGAGGATTGGAGCTGAACACTTCTCTGAGTTTGTTTGTTTGTACTTTAACCAAGGAAAAGAAATCCCCTGGAGAGGAGCTTCAAGGGGAGGGTATAGACTGGGTATTGTTTCCTGAGGGGCTGGAGCAGCTCCAGGAAGCTCCTTCCGCTTCGCCACGCAAATTGGACATAACGAGGCTTGTTTTAGGGGTGGTTGTTTCCCCTCCTCCTTTCCCCCATTGCCTAATTAGGGTGCCCAAGCCAAGCACACCTCTGTCTTGTTCCTCTCCCACTGGGACACTTTCTGCTGGAAGGGCAACATGTTCCCAACACCACAGGGACACAGAGCAGACCCGTCTCTGAGAGGGACAGGGACATGTGCTGGGGATGAGGTGTTGGGGTGGGATGTGTGCTGAGCAAGTGGGTCCCATGGGACTATCATCCCCAGCCTGGCAGCACAAGCCAAACAGAGATGTGCTGCCCCTAACACCCTGATTTTCCATCATCCCTGGGTGCATACCAGGCTGTAGCATGCCCTGGTCTGTGTTTGTACCTCTGCCCTGCAACCACTGACACTCGGAGCCAGAGGACAGTGGTGTGCAGAGCCCCTACAGGGAGCAGGGAGCTCACAAAACTCCCACAGAAAGGCTGGTGCCAGGACAGCCAGGGTGGTGCCACCAGGGTGGTGCAGTGTGTGGTATCCGTCCCGCACCCATGGATGGACTCATCCTCTGCAGGCCATGCCTGCAGGGGCACATCCAGAGATCCACTAACACCCATCCCTGGGCTCAGTAAGAGCCAGCGTGTGTGATGGGGCTGGCAGGAGGCTGTAGTGTGCCGGAGCTGGAGCAGGGAAGGGTTGCAGAGTGCAGGGATATATCAGGGTGCTGTGAGGGCTGTCTAACCCCAGGCTGCAAACCAGGAGACAGATGGGGAAGGAGGCACCCTCTTCCTGCTGTGGAAGGGTCCCCATGGGCAGCACAGCGCTGCTCAGGGGGACAAGGCTCCTGAAGCAGCAGGAGATGGGCCAGTCTGCCCCTCAGCCCCATCCTGCCGGTCCCTCTGCCTTCCCCCTTCCGGCCCATCTACGATGCGAAAGAGCCTGTGACTGAAATCTTAATGCTACTGAGACACAGCAATTGGCACCAATTAAATTGCTACATTCATGTTTGAATTGCTTTAACTGGCGAGACACACTGTCTTATTTATACAAAAAAATATGTTTGCTTGTGGGTTTGTCTGAACTGCTGCCAGCAGAAAATGCACCATTTCGAGCCCTGCGCTCTGCAAGCTCATTCTCACTCCCAAACTGAAAGTCACCTTGGTTTCAGCCTTTGCCAAGCAATGGTGGCAGAACAGAAACACTGCTTTCCTCAGGGCCAAGCACTGCCGGCACCATGAGAGGGGTCCCCTCCTCTTTCCCTGCAGGGAGCTGCCAAGTTTCCTTCTCCAGCCTGGGAGCTGTTTGAGAGAATATGGTTTGATTCAGGAGCACGACTCGGTGCCCATTTTAAAGCCGGCCCAGGGGAGGGCAGGAGGTGCTGGCAGCTGCTGGTGCCAAGTCCTGCCGCTGCTTCTCCTCTGGAGGTTCTGTCAGGCTTTGGGCATAGTAGGGGCTGATTGCAGAGCATGAGGGCAGTGGGAGCTGATTTCTGCTCCATGACTGAGAGGAGAGGTTATAAAGGATTCTGCAAGCAGGTCGGCAAGCACAGCTCATGCTGCCTGGCCAGAGGACATAGGGAGAGGTGATCCATCTCTGCAGTCCTGGTGCCAAGTGCCACCATCCAGGACTTCCTGCCCCACATGTGAGACTATGGAGCAGGGGGCAGGATCATCCCATAGCACTGAGAGCTGCACCAGAACATGCTTTTTGTCCCTCTCAGAAACCCAGAAGTAACAGGGCCAAATAAACACTCCCCTCTCTGAAAGCAGCCTCTGCCCTTCACACCAAGCACTACCAGCCCCCATCCTCTCCCACCCTGGAGTGGGAGTGTCGGGCTCCTCTCTGGATCTGGCAGAAAGGCAAAAAGTGCCCTGACCACCGAGCTGGTGAATGCCTAATCCCAGCCACGAGAGCCTAAAACCCCAGAACAAAGCAATTAAGGTCGAGTCCCTCACAGGAAGCTGAGAAGAGCCAATACATCCACGGAGATTATCTCCTCCTCCTCCTCCTCCACAGATCCAAGTCTCAGGGAAATGTTCACAAGAGGATCAGGTTGCTCATCCTTTGCTGGTATGTGGGGCTGGTAAGACCACAACACCCTGCCTGCTCCTGGGCCTTGGCAAAGCCCCTAAATCCTACTAAGACTCAGGATGGCTTCTTTTCTCATCCTGCCTCTACCACCCTCCCTTCACCACTGATTAGTAGTTAATTAGAGCCATCTGGGACCTTTGGCTCCGGCCCTGACCCCTCCATAGCAGCCACCCTTGACCAGCAGCCATGAGTAGATGATGGAGATGCCAACTGCTGAGGACTGTTTTTCTCCCTGTGCATACCTTAGGAGAGTGCTTCCCTTGAATCACTACAAGAAGGCAAACACAGCTTTCTGGCAGCCATGGAATAAGTGAGGAAAGCCTTGTGGGTGCCAGGACATGGGATGAGCAGCCAAGATGGTACCTGACCTTGGTCCCATATTCCCTGCTTCTCCCGTTCTCCAGTCAGGTGGGGAAAAGCAGTGGGTGAGCAGATGGGCTCCACTCAGATAAGCAACTCCCATCCAGTCCCACGTGCCTAGGAGCTGGGCCCCCTGAATACGCCAGTCTGGGGATGGAGGGATCAGAGAACTCTTTGAGTCACTGCTGCCAATCAGCCCCCAGGCTTGGAGGGGCCAGCGGTGAAGCGATGCAGGAGCTGTGTGGGTCCTGGCCTGCAGTTTGGATGTCCTGCTCATAATCCACATTGTTCACATGCTCATGAAGCAGTATGGTGTGTTCTCCCAAAAATGCCTTTGCTGTCAGGGGCAATGGAGAAGTTGGAGGATGGTCACAGACAGCCCTGGCTGGGCTCTGTTGAACATCTTGCTAGAGCAGAGCACTGGGAAGGGCTTAAATGCTCCCAAGGGGCACATTTGTGCCTCCCCCAGTGGGTCATCACATTGTAAGGGGTGAGCCCGGAGGCTGCACAGAGCCCTGCTCCCCACACCAGCTGTGAGCACCCTCAGCCGTGCACAATGACAGACTTAGGGCTGTGCTCCAAAATACTGGCCAGCCCCCAGCACCACCACAGACCAGTCCCAGCACCATCATCGCACTGGCACCAACTGGGTGCCCAAGGGAGAGCAAGGTAGGCAGGATTTGACCAGGGCGAGAAGCGGAGTGTGCAGCAAGGGACAGGCAAGCATTGCCTGGCACGTGGCAGCCATTCCTCCCAACACCCCCATCCCTCCTTCCCCAGTCCCAGGTGAGCCCTGGTCCTCACCCAGGGTTTTCCCACAGTCCAGGCCAAGCTTGCAGGCTCCGGGGAGCAGCCCCCAGGGTCTGGCCTTTCCTCCGAAAGCGGAAGCGGGGGAGCATGCGCAGCCGAAAAGGGCCACAAATACCATCACTCGGGGCTGGGGGATTATTTATAACACTGGCACCTCTCCAAACAGATGTTTCTTTTTATTCTGAACTTGCACTAAATGGGTCACTCCTTTCCTCTGTCTCCCATGGGCTTAAAGTAGAGGGGAAAAGCGGAGGGGATTGGGTTGAGAGTGCAGGGCTTGCCCTGGTCCCACGTCCCCCTGTGCCGGCTCCTCACAGCGACGACGTGTTGCAGAGAGCCCACGGCTGGAGATTTGCTGAATTGTGTGTGTGGACATTGTGGTGCCCCCTCGTTTGGTGAGGGAGGATGGCCATGGTCAAACGGGGCTGCGTGGGGCTCACCACCCCACCCCATTCCTCACATGGCTGACCCCAGGGCTGCTGAATCACCCTGCTGAGGCTCAGTGTGGACTTGTCATCCTCCCCAGCAGCCTCCCCCTGTGCTTTGGGGTCATGGACCTCATTTTCAGCTTTCTGTCAGATGCTGTCAAAGCCTGTGATAGCCTGTGGTAGGCTGGCCTGCTATGGCAGCTCAGGCCCTGCCATCTGCTGCAGGACCCTCACGACCACACAACCACCTCCTCCAGGTGTACCAAGGCTGGGGACTCGTACCTGGAGTCCTGGCAACCACTCAGTGTCGTCTGCTGCTGACTCTCTGCTGCAGAGGCAGGCAGAAGAGCCATCCCCAACTGTGAGCACAGTGTCCCTGGGCTTGTATTGCCCCAGAAGCGGCTTCTGCCCCTGCTTTGCCCATCTCCTAGAAAGCATGGGCTGTGGCTTTAGTCACATCTTCACAGTCTCACAAAACCACTTGGAGTGTTCTGGCATTAATGACCCTGCCTGTGCTTGCAGAACCTCAGCTTTCTCTGACTGAAACAGACTCACAGAACCAGCACGCTGCAAACAAGTACCCAGGGCTCTCAGGATCTCTTGGTTTCACCAGTGTTTGGGTAAAGCCTCAGGGCCCCCTTGGCACTGGCAGGTGGCCAGGTGAGGAGGGTTTTGCCCCTAGGTGCTCACTCCTGGGGCAGGGATGGTGTGTGGGACACAGGGACTCCGCAGCCCAGCTGCTCCTCAGCCTGGTTTCAGATTTCCTACTTCTGTGTTTTATCAGCAGCCGTTTATGGGCCTTGGAATGACAGGCTCCCCATGTGTGTGCCCTGCCTAATTCTAGCCATTTGCTGGGAAAAAGAAAAAGGGCTCTGTGATGATAATCTGGCCTGTGAGTAAACATGGTGTCATGGGAGCCGAGGGACCCCAGAGGAGAGATGTTGCAACTCCGGACAATTCCAGCCAAGGGAAAAAAAAAAACAACCACTCAGTTTTATTTAGATTAAAGGGTGGGAAAGAAGCAGTCGCAGAGACTGGAGGGAGGGTGGCAGAGGAAAACAGGACAAACCAAGGAGTTTCACTGCTGGACAAGCAAGGCTTGGGTTTCAGGGGTCACCAGCCTTTGCTTGGGGAGCTTTTTGCCTTCAAAAGCGGGGGAGGGTGTTCCTCTGCCCCCAACAGGGGAAACCTTCTCTCCCTGGCTGTGAGGGGCATTGATCATGGGATCCATAATGGGAATTTTTTGTTGCATACGGGCACCCATGATCTCACTTAATGACTCAGATGCGCTTAGACAAAGAAGAAATAAAGTGTATTTGACTTCCCGCTAATTTGCACCAGATGTCCCTCGCCTGCTTGGCAGGACGGCGGGACCATGGAGCATTGTGGGAGCGCCTGGAAGCACAGCCCTGCAAGAAAAGGGGCTAGAAATAGAAAACCAGAGGAAGAGAAAGGATTGACAGCTGTGTGAGAGGCCTGACTTCGCCTCTCCACTGCTCCATGGTCATGCTGCTGCCAGATAAGATGCCCTCATGGGCAGGGCCAGCATCCAGCACCTCTGCCCAGTGTCACAGGAGTGGAGAGGAGGGCAAGGAGAGCACAGACAGGAGGAAGAACAGTGTGGGGCAATACATGCAGGAATTGCCCCTGGAAATGCAAATAGGATTTTCTGACAGAGGGCTGTACAACCTGATTTCCAGCAGACAGCACATCCCCTTAGTGGGATCGATGGCCTGTAGGGACTGGAGCTCCTTCCAAGGTGGCTGTCAGGGCAGCTGTGGCTGCTTTCCTGCTCCCCAGCACACTGAGCTATTCTCTTTCCTGTCCACCAGCTTGACAGGCTGGTTCCCAATTCCCAGAGCTCGGGGGGTGCTTGTGGGACCCTCCCACTGCTTCTGCACAGGACACTGGTTATAGAGAGGCAAGAAACCTGGTCTAGGCATGCTGGGGAGGACAGCAGAGGACTGGGAGGGCATTCCTGGTGTGCATGCTCCTCTGTACAGATCTCCCATGATTTAAGGCATCTGCAGGGCTGGAAATGGCCCTGTCCACATGATCCATGCTTGGGGACAGGCAGTGGCATGTGATGCCTGTGCCAGCAGGGGCTGCCATGTGTGCTGCAATGATCTGCCAGGAGCCCTGTTCTGTACACCTGCTGGGAACAAGCACAGAGGGAAGAGGGTTCAGAGGTGTGGCAGGGTATGCAGAGCAAAGTCAGAGGAAATTCTTGCCTTGTTACCCAAGAATAGTCAAGACTGAGACCACTACATATTTTGTGCATTAGCAAAGACATCTTTGGCATACTAAAATCCTTGAAGAGAGAGGTCTGGCACGGGGGAACATTAATAAATGAATAAGGTTTGGTGATGCAAGACACCGTGAGGTGCAAGGAGTAGCAGAGGTGACTGAGGGAACAGTCCTCCCCAGATAAAGGTGGTACCATCCCCAGCAGAGGTTGGATACTGCACTTGCTTGTATCAAAAGCCCTGGGCGTAGCCCTGCTCTCGCTGCAGAAATTCCTGTCCAAGTTCATCAGCCACAGAGGCATCAGCCCCCGTCCACACGAGCGAGGGAGTGGGAGAGGAAGCAGAGGAGAAAGCTCAGCTGTCATCAGATTTGGGATGCAGGAGAAATGGGAGTGAGCTGCTCTGGAGAAGCTGTGAAGTCATGAGACGGGGAATCATGAGACTTGAATCCCGGTCCTGGCGCAGCCGTGGCCCTGGCCGTGCTGTTTGACCTCTGCTCTGGTCCTCTTGCCTGTGTCCTGTCTGGGGGATCACAGGCCATCAGAGCCCCGGGTGCTCTCTGCTGAGCTCTTCTGCTGCTGCTGCTCAGGGATGTCTGGGTGAGCCTATTTAATCCATTGCCCCATGAAACCCACTGCTGGAGTACGAGGCTAGAGATGCTCAAACAGGCTTCCAACAGCGCCTGGCCCCAGCCAGCCATGGGACACTTTCCTTCCCCAGCGCAGCAGGGGGCTGGGAAGGCCGGTGGCCCCGGGGTTGGCTCAGATCTCCTCCTCAGGGCTGCAAACTCCTCTGTCGGCTCTGGATGTCCGGGGGAGGAGTGGCCGCTGGGTGCATTCCTGTGACCACACGTGCAGCCAGGCTGGTGTGATTACAGGGGGGAGATAAGGACAGTGTCTGTGTCACCGAGCAGGGACAATTGCCTGTATCTGTGTCTCCAAACTCTCCCAGACACTCGGTCCAGTGGTGCCCAGCTCTGGCCTCACTGGGCAGCGGTGTGGGTGCAAGCTGGGACACGCTGTGCTGGTTGTGGGGGAACTGGTGTCTCCCACAGCCCTCGGCCGAGCCCCAGCCTGGCCCCTGGGACCTGAGCCCCCAGGGGAGCACAGCACCCCACAGGCATGTGGGACTGGACGTGGCGTGGGGCTGTGTCACCCAGCCAGCCCAGCTGCCCTGCGAGCCAGCCGACCTCCTGTCTCCTCTCCCAGCCAAATTCCTCCTTTAGAATAATAAACAGTGCAGCTCAAGAGAAAAGCTCCCTTCCCTGCCTGCCCAGGACCGGTTTAACCTCAAATCACAGAGACAGAGAGGGGCAGAGGGAAGGTCTGTACCTGTGCTGGCAAGGGAGGGGAGGATGATGAGGGGTATAAGGTGGGGATGGAGAGCTGGGACATCACCTCGGCAGCGGCAAGGGGGGAGGCTGCTGCAGAGCTGCAGGGCTGAGTGAAGGATGCTGGATACAGCATTGCTGGGGGAGCTCCCTGGCCTCCAGGACTGTGCCAGGATGGGTGGAGGCAAATGGTCCCAGAGCTTGAAAATACTTAGGTCCTGGCGTGTGGGAAAGCATATCTGAGGGGTCCATTGCACCCTGCTAATTTATAGGGGTGGGAGGAGATCATTCAAGGCAGCTGAGCATTGTGTAGGTACGTGTGTTTGGGTCCCTGGGTGGGATAATGTCTGCCTTTGGATCACTGAGTGAGGTTGCCCCTCCTTGTCTGGCACTCATAGTGGCACTTACAGTTCCCGCTGAGAACAAAAGCTGGGATTGAGGAGAGAAACAAGTGCTCTCCAGGCTGGCAGTGGGCTGGGTGCATTTGCATCCCTTGTGAAATGCCTGCGTGCACTCACAAGTGCAGGGCGACAAAGGTTTCTCCCCTCTGCAAGCCTCTCTCCCCTTGCATCCTGCAGGGCTGGAAGGGCTCAGAGTGTCCGAGTCTGCCTCTAGCTCTGGCCGGAGCAGACAAACAAGGGAGAGGTCACCACTCTCTGCGAGACGTTGCCACCCTCCCACTCTGCTTGGGAAGCATCTCCAAGAGAAATGCCTTTCTGCAAAAGCAGCAGCTTTATTAAAACCAGCTATGAACACAGCGGAGGCGGCCAGGGGCGGCAGGCGGAGGCTGTGGGGCTCTCACCGCTCGCTGAAGCAACACCCCTGCCAGCCCAGAGCCAGCACAGAGTCGTGCCCGGCTCCCCAGCGCCGGCAGGGCAGGGGTTTTTACCCCATCAGTGATCCTGCAGAGATCACTGGTGGAATGAGGGACCTGTCCGTGCGGGGAGAGGAAGACAAGACCTCGCCTGCAACAGGAGTAAGTGGCAGCCATGAAGCTGGACAGGCAGCTAAACGCTGGGCGTGAGCTTGGGAAGATCTTAGCTGCTTAAAGGAAGATATTTGGGGGTTGGGGTGGTGAATACACCACCTGGCTTGTGCATGCAAGCAGGGAGGGGTGAAAGGAGAGGATCACAGGTGCCCTTACAACCTTGAACATTGAATAATGGATGAATCACACACCTCTGTAAAGGAGAATTGGAAAACGAAGGTAATTGTTCTTCAGTGCCTTGAGGGCAGAGATTAGGTTGTCTATTTTCCTGCTTTCTCCTGCAGCTTGGTGCTCTCTGAGGGTGGGTGCAGGGAGGTCACATTCATTTACAGCCTAAATTTCACCTCGGTCCTTTCATCCTACCCACCCCCAGCTCTTCCTCTAAGTGCTCTTATCCCTGCTGGCAAATGCAGAGAGAGTCATGGGGGGGTTTTCTGGCGGGGCTGAGAGGGAAGTTGCTGAATAAGCTGCAGACCTGGAAGGATTTGCTGGTAGATCAGACTTTTGTTGAGCCAAAGAAAGAGAATAATAAAAACATCTGACAAACGCACGTCATTTAAAAACCATTTCCTCCTTAACATCAAGCAGACCGGGAGGCCACTCCAGGGCCAAGGGGCTGCAGAGAGCTCAGTAAGAGACGGTGCCTGGGGCCAGGTCAGCCAGTTCAGGTTGCCACTAACCATCCTCCAGCCTGGCGAGCAGCTCCCCAGAGCACTGCGGGCATCGCAGGGGGCTTCTCCTCGGGCTGTGCCTTGGGACGTGCCCCAGGGGCAGGGCAGGAGCTCAGCCCTGGGTTGCAGCCATGAAGTTCAGCTCCGCGCAGGAGCGTCCCCAAGGTCAGGACCACTGAACTCATTTTCCCCCACCTTTGCCCGGGCACAGAGGAAGCCTTTCCCCTTGCTCTTCCCCTTGTTAGTGTGTTCATTTTGCTTTTCAGAAATACTCATTGCCATCCCTGCAGGCATGAAAAGGAGGGTTACCCGTCACCCCAAAACACAGGGGACAGGCTCCTGCTTTTAGGGAAATCTGGTCTCATCTCTTCTGGGCTCTTAGTTTGCACCAGGGAGGGCTGAAAAATCTCTGTGGAAAAGATTTCTTGAGAATTGTGATTAAAAGGATTTTTAACAAAAAAAAACCCTCTTAAATTCCTCTTAAATATATAAATTTAAAAGTTAAATACAAGAAACTCATTTTTTGGTGAGGTTTCCTGAGGCTTGTTGTGTTTTAACCCCCGCCGGCAATCAAGTACCACGACAAGGCGTCTTTTATTTCATTGGAAGAAGCAAACAATGTGGGAGGGTTGGAGTGGGATCTGTTTTCTAGCAAGTTTTATCTCAGCGGGACTGAAGGAAGAAAAACTAAGGGAAAAAAAGGCAAGTGGTAGAGCAGAGGGAGGGAGGAAGGCAGGGCTCTTCCAAGGGGGGAGTGGCATTTCCAGCAGAGATGATCAAGAATTGACACAACTGCTGAAGCCTCCAGCAAAATCCTTGTTTACCAGAGGGAGATGCCTTAGAAACTGCTCCTTGTGGAGGTCCAGGGTGAGGGGGAACCAACCAACCAACCACCCTGACAGGAGGGAAAGGCTGAAAACTGGAAAGAGATGGGAGGTTTCTGAGGTGGAGAAGGGAGCCCAGGGCTTGGGTGGAGGCTCAGGGATGGCTGAGGGACCCCTCCACTGCTGAGTGCTGTGCTCATCCCACTTTATTCTTGACAGGATTCAGCCACCAAGCCTGGACCCCACCACGCTGTGCCCTGCTCCAAAAATGTTTCTCTGGCTCCTCATCCTCACTGGTGAGTGCTGTGGCTGGGGAGTGTGTGCAGGACTGGGGGATCCCTGGGGCTGTCCCCTGGCAGCTGTTCTGCCCACCCATGGGGACACCAGGGAGGGGCACGTGTCCCAGCCCCACTGGGACATCGGGACAAAAGGTGAAGCAAGGAAGCTGGGAAAGACACAGGGAGCCATTCAGGAAGACCTTGCCTGCTCTATTGCTTCCAAAGGATTTCCTGCAAGGTTTTGCTTTCATTCCTTTTTCACTCTCTCGTAAACTGACATTGTTTCAGCCTGCTCTGTGTCCTGTCTGGCACTGTCCCTGTGGAGAGGCAGCTATCAGAGAAGGGAATTACCTCCTCTCCTCCTCTCCCACTTGCATGGCCTTCCCAAACCTTTGAGGGTGCATCTGAGAGGTGCATATCTCTGCTTTTACAGAGACAGGCTCATTTTGGGGTCAGTAATATGATCATGTAGAGTGTCATCTCCCTGGGCCATCTAGACCAGCTCATAAGATGTATAAAAGCCAAAACTGTGAGAAATATGTGGGGGAGGCCCAGGTTCTGCCCATTTCCAGCTTTGTCCTTGTCAAGGATGCTCCTTGGGCTGGTCCAACACCCAGCATCAGAGGATGGCTGCTTCCCTGCCTCTGTTCAACCTGGCAGTTTAATGCTGCCCCAAGTCCTTCCTGATCCATCGACACTGGGCAGTAGCACTCTGTGGACTGAGGGTGCAGTTACCTTGCAGAAAGGTTGGATGGAGGCAGACATAGTTAAAGCATAAAATGGAAGGTCCTCATCCAGCATTGCCACAAGCAGCATGGGCTACTTTGAACACTGCTAAACCTTGTGATGTCTTAGTTGCTCTCCGGTAAGTGTTGCAGGAGGTGCAGGGAAAGAAGGGTGAATCACCAAGGTCTAGGCTGGTGGGACATTTCTGAGGAGAGCATCAGTTTGTCAGTGATGGTGACGCCAAGGAGGACAAATCCAGGAAAGTTATTTTTCAGTGTAAAGGCCGACAGGACAAAGCAAATACATTGGCATGAGGTGGTGCTCCAGCTTGCTTCTGCTTGGATTTCAGGGGAATCCAATTTGGTCTCATCTCCCTCCTCTCTCAGGTCTGCTGGAGGTGACCTCTGGGGTCAGCAGGCTGCACATCGAACCCACAGACACTGAGCTGGAACTCGGCCTTCACAGCACCTTCTCCCTCTTGTGCTACGGGGATGGAGCGTTGGTCTGGGAACGGGAGGGTCAGCCCCTGTCTGCCTCACTGGAGCACAGGGATGGTGTCTTTGTCAGCAACCTCACCCTCAGGAACGTGACAGGCCATCACACCGGGGAGTACACGTGCACCTACAGCCCTGAGCAGGCTCCAGAACCAGTGGAGAGGAAAGCCCTGTACATCTACGTTCCAGGTAGGGAACAGCGAGTCCTTGTCTTCGCATTTCCAGGGGGTTTAACAACCAGGAGAAAGAGGGGTTTGAATTATTGTCTTATTCTGCCTCCAAGTACCTGGCCTCCAAAATCCTTCCTCCAATTGCAGAAGAGCCCTTATGGCAGGTCTCTCTGGCTGTGGCATGTCTCTGGTATCCCAGCTTGTGGAGAGACCCACGTGTGGTGTGCTGGGACAAGTGGTGAGGGACAAAGGTGGTTCTGGGTCTCTCTCACCCTTTCAGGAGAGGTTTGACAAGCCCACATCATACAGGCGTACTTTGCTATGGGGCGTATGGGAAGAAGCATCCCACTAGTGTGAAGACAGAGCCCTGTTTTGGAACATCCCTGACGGAGCAGAGAGCAGTCCTGGTTAAGCTGCAAGCAGATTTCTGCAACCAGTGTTCCCTCTCTCCTACAGATCCCTCCCTAGTCTTCCTCCCCACAGTCACCTCTGAAGAGGTTTTCATCTTCATCACGGGCTACACAGAGGCTGTCATCCCATGCCGTGTGACTGACCCGCGGATGCAGGTGACCCTCTATGAGAAGAAGGTGGAGAACCCCATCCCAGCTGCTTATGATCCACAACAAGGATTCAAAGGTTTCTTTGAGGATAAGACCTATTTCTGCCGGACATTCGTGGACGACCAGGAGGTGGATTCAGACACCTTCTACGTCTACAGGATCCAGGGTGAGCTGCCATTGTCTTAGCACAGCTGTGTGCCTGCTGTGACTGTTCCTTCAGCCCAATGGCAGGGCTGAAAACTCTCCCTCTGCCTCCTCAGTGATGGCCCTGATCAGTTTGGAGGCTGGATTTAGTCCTGTCTTTCTCCCACCTTTCCCACAGTGTCATCTGTGAACGTCTCCATCAGCGCAGTGCAGACCATAGTGCGTCAGGGAGAGAACGTCACCGTGCTCTGCACCGTGAGCGGCAACGAGCTGGTCAACTTCAACTGGGATTATCCCCGCAAGCAAGTGAGTGCTCCAGACCCACAGAATCCAGGCAGCAGATCCAGCCTTTGCCCAGATGTCCCATGGCAATCACTCATCAATATCCCATGGCAGAATCCCCATGTGGGGATACTGCCGAATAGAGAGGTTTGATGGGGATATCCTTGGTTTAAGGCTGCCTCAATGGCCTCTCATCTGTGCATGTTCCCTGTCCCTGTGGCAGCCAGACTGGCATCCTCTACCCTTCCTAATCCCTCCCTGTCAGCCCAGCTTTATACCTCCAATGGCAGAACATGCTCTTCACTCCTCAGACCATGTCTCTTGTCCCATTGTGCAGGCAGGGAAGGTTGTGGAGCCAGTGACCGACTTCCTGCCCGGATCCACCCACGAGATCCGCTCCATCCTCATCATCCAGAATGCAGAGCTGGAGGACAGTGGGACCTATGTCTGCAATGTCTCTGAGGGCTACCATGAGAAAACAGACCGGAAAGACATCACAGTCCAAGTGATCGGTGCGTTGCTGTCCATGTGCCCAAAACCAGCAAACCATGTGGGCGTCCCGGCAGGGTGTCCCAGACTGACCCCCTGTCCTCTCTGCACACTCTCCCCTTGTCACCTCTGCTCTAAGTAACCACAGCAAAGAGCAAATCCTCACCCCATGTCACCCCTGCTCACTTCTCAGCTTCAAAACATCCCAAATCTCCTACCATGGCTTTTGTGATCCTTTAGGACATTTGAGGATATGGGTAAGAGCTCTTCTGCACTGTGCAGTGCCAAGGTGATGTGGAGACATATTGTCACCTCCCATCTACATCTGTCCTCTTTTGTGTAATTTGAAGGGACCTGCCCCATCCGTTTTATCTCCCAAGATAACAGCCACATGCTGCTGCCCTGTGAGCTCCTCTGCTCCAGTGTAGCTCTGCAACCACACTCCCCTCAGACAGAAGCCTGAAGCCTTGAGGGACAGATCTGGAGCTACCCCACCGCTTCTAAGTGTTCAGAGAGTTTTGTTCCAGATCCATGTTTGTCTAAAGGGACTGAGAGGGAGTTGTTTCTCGATCTGATCCCCCCTATCCCTCCTGCCTTTTCTCAGAGCGTGGCTTTGTGCGTTTCCACACCCACCTGCCCAGCACGGTGTACGCTGAGGTCCACAAGAGCCACACCATCCAGGTGGAGGTGGAGGCCTATCCTCAACCCAGCATCGTGTGGCTGAAGAACAACAAGACATTGACCATGGAGAGCAGCAGCGAGTTCACCATGACCAGCAGGAACCTCTCAGAAACCAGGTGGGCGCCCATCATTTCTCACCAGGGTGCACAGAGGGGATATTTCACAAAGTAACCTCCAAACTGTTGTTTGGACACGGTGTTTGAATGCTTTTCCGTGAGTGGATTTCAAGCATGCCTCAGGTGGGTGGGAGCTGGTTGCCTCCAGCCATTACACCCTCACGCACCCATCACTCTGGGACCGTGTCTCCCCCAGGTACCAGACAGCTCTGGTGCTGGTGCGGGTGAAGCAGGAAGAAGGAGGATTTTACACCATCCGGGCTTTCAATGAGGATGATGAGCAGGAGCTGTCCTTCCATCTGCAGATAAATGGTGAGGACGGGCATGGAGATGCAGGGCTGAGGAGTGTGGGAGCAATCTCGGGTGGTGGCACTGTCCTTTGCTGCAGAACCCTCAGGCTGAAGCCCTTATTCTTCTGGCTAGAGCTCCAAAACTTTCTCTTTTTGCTGTTAGCCTTCAAAAATAAAGCACAATTGATGTGATGAGTCCTGCCTCATCCCTAGGCTATGGTAGGGATGCAGTAGAGTCACATTCCCTAGTAGAATCAGTTTGCCCTTCCATCCTGCAGTCAGAAAGGAGGATTAATTCCCACCACTGTCTTTTGGTTTCAGTACCAGCCAAAGTGGTGGATCTCAAGGAGAACAGCAGTGCCAGCAGTGGGGAGCAGACTGTGACATGCTCTGCTGAGGGCATGCCCCAGCCAGAGATCAGCTGGTCTACTTGCAGCGACATCAAATGGTGAGTGGAGCGACAGAGCCCATGGGAACAGCTGGATTCTTGCATTTATTAGAATAATAGACTATTACTTAAGTGTATCCTGCTGGCCACACACCTGGGCGTGGTCCCAGCTGCCTCTCAGGTGCCTTTATCCTCCCCTGGACCAGGTGCAGCACCAAGGGCCAGCCCACCCGGCTGCTGGGGAACGAGTCTGCCGAGATCGCGCTGCAGACCAACGCCACGTACCACGCGGAGCGGCAGGTGTTCCGTGTGAACAGCACCCTGCAGCTGCACAGGGTGGATGAGCCCCTGCTCCTGAGGTGCACCGTGCAGAACTTCCTGGGCACCAACTCCCAGGACATCACTCTGGTCCCACACGGTGAGGGCTGAGGGAGGTGTTGGAGCCAGTGGTGGGGAGCTGGGCTTTTCTCACTGTGGCTCCAACCTGGAGGTGCTGGGAGCCAGGACTGCAGCCCTCAGAGGCAGAAAACCTGGGTGTTTCTGACCAAAATGAAGCCTCCTTTGGGGTGAGGAGGAAAAGGTTGTTCCAGGGGAAGTCTGGAGCCCTTAGGTCTGCTGGCCATGGACATCCTCTGCATGCCACTGGCAGGGTCATCTCTCCAGGGAGGCAAGACAACAGACCTGAGCAGGTCCTCAGTGTCTTGTTATTAACCCACGAGTCACTAGATGGTGCCACGGACTTGAACATCTGTGTGCTGAACATCCAAAATATGAGGAAGGATGGTTTAAGCCCAGACTTCGGGATGCCAGCTCTCCCCCAAAGCAAACCAGCCCCTCTAGCTCCTTACACCCTTCCATGGCCAAACCCCTCCTGCAGCAGGCCCTTCAACAACCCACCACTCCATCATCCCCAGGGGGGCTGGCCCTGGAAGTGCTGGGCAAGTCTGATCAGGAGAAGAGGATAGAGATGGTCCCCACATAGAGGAGAGCTCAGGGTCAAGGTCTTGGGAGAAAGAATGTAGCAGAGGGGGGCAGTAACCAGAGGGAGAGAAGGTGAAGGGTGTGGGGACACCTCTGTGTTGCTGTCTTCTCCTCTCCCCAGGCCATGCAGGGATGGAGGAGTCTGACTGCTGTCCCTGTTTCCATTGTAGCCTTGCCGTTCAAGGTGCTCATCATCTCTGTCATCCTGGCCCTGCTGGTCCTCACTGTCATCTCCCTCATCATCCTGATCGTGCTGTGGCAGAAGGTAAAAAAGAGTGGTCCCAGGCTGACACAGTGGTACCCCCATATTAGGGTGGCTGGCCCTGATGATGTCCCAGCCATGCCAAGCACCTGCATGCCTGTGGCATCTCCAGACTACATGGGAAATGAGGCAGTGGCTGCAGGGTTCAAACATTCCCTAACAAAGCCCTCCGACATCCCCCATGGCTTCTCTGACCCTCAGCCTCTCAGGTGTGTCTTTCCCCTTTGCTCCCTTTTCCAGAAACCTCGTTATGAAATCCGCTGGAAGGTGATCGAGTCAGTCAGCTCTGATGGGCACGAGTACATCTATGTGGATCCCATGCAGCTCCCTTACGACTCCACCTGGGAGGTGCCCAGGGACAAGCTGGTGTTAGGTAAGGGCTCTGCAGGTCCCACTGATGGACCCCTGGGGCCCTGGCTGTCTGGGGATGATGAATTTTGATTTAGGATGTCCAAAAGAGACCAACCCAGAATAGACACAGAGATCCCTGGAGATACGATGTGGTCCTTGAACAGGGGAACTATCTGCCCATTTTGGCATGAAACACTTCATTATTCCTGGCTGTCCTTTCTTGCAGCTGGCAGTTCTGGAAAACAGCCCCAACCACAAATATCACAGCTCATGACCATGTCCGTGCCCACCAGGATGATCTGCAGCAAGACTGGTGTGGTTTCAGAGAGGGGCCTTGTCTTTTCCAAACTCCTCTCTTCACCTCTCCTCGAGAACCACTGCCACCTTTGTCTCCTTGCTGTTTCCTTGCAGGACGCACTCTCGGCTCTGGCGCTTTCGGTCGTGTGGTGGAGGCAACAGCCCATGGCCTGAGCCATTCACAGTCCACCATGAAGGTGGCAGTCAAAATGCTCAAGTGTGAGTTGTTCCCCCACCATCCCTTTCCCCCGTCCAAAAGCCACAAGACCAAACAGTGCCATGCACTTCCCTCCTTGCCCTGCCACTCACACCAGCTCTCCCCAACAGCCACAGCCCGAAGCAGCGAGAAACAAGCCCTCATGTCTGAGCTGAAGATCATGAGCCACCTGGGACCTCACCTCAACATTGTCAACTTGCTGGGGGCCTGCACCAAAGGAGGTAGACGAACCCTGAGACCTCTGTCTCCTCTTCCTGCTCTCCTGGGATGTGCTGAGGAGAACTGTCCTCAGACAGAATAATTCCTGTTTTCCGGTCCATAATGATTCACCCTTCCCCTAAGAAAGCCTTGCGGGGCTCTGAATGCCTTCCTTCCAACCTGATTGAAACTGAGAAGGTATGTGTCAGTTAACTCCCACCTCCCTCCACAAACGCAAATTTCAAAGGCCAAAAATACTCAGTACCAGAAAGGTGGCTTTTCCCCCTGGCCCTGCCTAGGCATGGTAATGTCCCTGTGGGATGAAATTCACTGCTGTGGTGGCCAAAGCGGGGCTGACACTGGTGCTCTCTCCCTCCCTCCAGGACCCATCTATATCATCACCGAGTACTGCCGCTATGGGGACCTGGTGGATTACCTGCACCGCAACAAACACACCTTCCTTCAGTCCTATGGAGAGAAGGCACGGCGAGAGGCAGAGCTGTACGGGAACACCCCCAAGGAGGACCATGTGCACAGGTACCTGCCAAGCAGCACCCTCTTCCACCCTGGTGCCTACCCCACCTTGACCCCAGAAATGAGGGAGGCTGCCACTACCAGGAAGGATACCTACATTTCCTCCAGACCAGTGAAATCAACACTGGCCCGGCACTGGGACACAGCTGAATGCTCTGTTGCCTTGTCAGACCAGCTCAACATGCAAACCAGCCACCTCCAAACAGCTCCTGGCAGTGGGCAGTTAGCAGAGGCAAACTGTGTGTCCTGGAGTCTGAGTTTTCTAGCACAGATGATGCCTGTTCCATGCCAATTGGGAATATTCCCTCGCATCATTTACTTTGCTGGCATAGCTATAGCTACACATTGAGTACAGAGACACAGGGTTTTCCAGCGTGTCTTAACCATTAGAGACCTCTACTCTGCATTTTCAGGGCAGGTTGCACTGCTACTGAGCCTAAGAGAGAAGTGCTAGAAGGAGGGCAGTTGCACAAGAGGTGCCACAAGGAAAGGGTCCTCCATCTGGTTGCCAGCTGTAAGGGGTGCAGGCACAAGCAGCGAGGAGAAATAGTCCCATGGGAAGTTAGAAAGCAGCATTTCCTTCCAACACACCAAAACAATAGTAAAATAGAGCAGTGTTACAGCTCCCCCCTGCCTTTTCTGCTTGAAGGCAGCTGAGATACTCCTGAACACTAAGCACTGTCCCCCCTGTGGGATGTGCCCCACAGCTCTGGCCATGCTGCAGGTTTCCCTTGCCCAGCAAGGGAAAGGCCTCTAAGTGCTACTTTCCAGATGCAGTTGTTGCTTACCCATGGGAGAGGTGCTGATCCAAACTGGGAAGATTTAGCTGTGGACAGAGGGTTATATCCTGCTGACTCAGGTCAGCCTTCTCCATGCAGTCCTGACCAGCCTGGGAATGCGCACAGATGAGGTGGAGGGGTTTGCCTGCCCACCTTCCTGCCCTGGGGGCACCTGTGGAGCTGTGTGGCCCTGGTTCCTCTTCCTGCCCTACCCAGTGCCAAACTCTTGTGCTGTGATCCATCAGGGAAGGTGAGCATGAGAAGGTTCAGCCTGTGGGCAAGGACATCTGGAGACCCTCAGGGGAATACAGCAGGGCTGTTTAGAGCCAGCGCTGAGGACACTGTATGTTAGGTGTTAGGAGTTCTCCACTGCCATTTGCACACCTTTGCATCCATGCTTCTTTCCTTCCTGTCTGAGGCATTTCAGTGCTGGGGTTGAGGGCTCACAAATCATTGCCCTACCCCTTGTGTCTCCTCCTCTTCGATGGATCTGAACAGCCTCTCTTCTTCCCCACACAGTCACCTCTCCATGTCTGTCGAGAGTGATGGGGGCTACATGGACATGAGCAAGGATGACTCCTTGGACTATGTGCCCATGTCTGACATGAAGGGTGAAGTCAAGTATGCTGACATCGAGTCCTCTAACTATGGCACCCCATATGAGCTGGACAGCTATTCCCCCTCAGGTAACAGCTTGGATACAGCAGGAGGGAGAGGTGCTTTGGGTGCTGGGTACCTCTGGGATTAGTCCAGCAGTGGTGGCAGATGCCCTCACAATGAGAGCTCCTGACTCTGCCCCTTTGTTGCTGGAGGCAGAGCAATCCCCAGTGTGTCCTTCCACTGGCAGGACACCCACCAGCGTGCTGGGTAACACCAACATCCATCTCTGCTTGCTCTCCAGCTCCTGAAAGGACAGACCGGGTGACACTGATAAACGAGTCTCCGCTCCTCAGCTACATGGACTTGGTGGGCTTCAGCTTCCAGGTGGCCAATGGGATGGAGTTCCTGGCTTCCAAAAATGTACGTATGCTGGCTGGTCTGTGGTGCCTGCTGTGGTGGAGCCAACTGTGCTCTGCCATGTCCTGTGGTCAGCTCTGCTCGCTGTCCCTCTGTCCATGTCAAACTCCTCCTGGGAGAAGTGGCTGTGCAATTGAAGAGCTGCTGACCACTTCCTTTGGAAACACAGCCCTGGGGATCAGCATGACTGTATTTGCATGTGACAGCTTGCCCTGGCTCACGTCGAGCTTCAGACCTCAAATTCCCTGATTCTGTGCTCCTCCCGAGCCATGTTCAGCACAGCTGTGCCATTATATCATCCCTATTTACCAGGATGACCAAACAGTGATAATCTTCCTGTGGTACAGTACAAGGCACTCTGCAGCAGAGTATCTACTCTTACTGGACACCTCTATTTGTACCACATGCTCTAAGCACCCCAGGACTCATCAGAAGTGCTTGTTTAGTGAAAATTAAGCCACCATAGAGAACTAAGCTCTGGGATTTCCTAATGTCTGGCTTAGCCCAGGGCAGGCAGTAATACAGCTGGATCGTGTGAAGCAACACACAGGGCAGGGCTAAGAGAATGGCATCAATGACGTGTGGAGAGAAATTCCTGGCTCTCTGCCTCCAGACAGTTTGATCCCTAAAAGTGCGTAGTCAGTGCTCCCCTGTGGACCAAACCTCAGGGCTGTTCATACAGAAACTTCCAACACGGTGCCATACCAGGAGGCACAAGCTAGGCCAGTGCAACCTGATGTCTTCAGACTGCTGGGTTGGATTATCCAAACAGATATGAAGACACCCCTTCCTTGCCAGCCCAAGCCCCCTTGCTTGGTCAGTCCCTGGCAATCCCCTCTCTGCTGGGTTGTTCAGATTCCCTGTGCCAGATCTGTGTGTCTGTTGCTGTCATGGGGGCAGCAGTCCAGGCAAGCGGTGAAAATGTGGTAGCTCTGCTAGTGGTTGAACCATGATTGTCCCTAGAGGTGGAGGAGATGCCTGAAATTATGTGAGATGACTCCTGTGCCTGCAGCCCCTGGAATGGGCTAGTGCTGGAGCTGGGCTGCTTCCTTGGGCTGTCAGGGGACCCTTGCAGTGACAGTGCCCTCCCTCCCCCTGCAGTGTGTGCACCGGGACCTGGCTGCCAGGAACGTCCTCATCTGTGAGGGGAAGCTGGTGAAGATCTGTGACTTTGGTCTGGCGAGGGACATCATGAGGGATTCCAACTATATCTCCAAAGGCAGTGTGAGTATCAATAGCCATGCAAGCCCCTTCTTCCTCGAGCTCTGGGCCTGGCACCTCCTACACCATCCCCCTGTGAGCTGCCTGTCCATCGTTGTGCCCAGAGGTGGTGGCAGGGCAGACCTCCTGGGAGGTGGTGTCAACAGCCTACCATCCTACACCTCACATGCTCTGCACACCATGGAATAGCAGAGTTGCATGCCCATATCTCCTGGCTCCTTACAGAAGAACCTAAGCAGCAGCAGTAGCAGAACCAGGGATTGTCCCCTGTCCACTGTGCCCATCACTGGCAGCAGTGCTCCATCCCTTCCCTGCTGGCACTGAGTATTGGCCTGAGCTGCAGGCAGGAGGAGGGCAAGGTTAGGCAGTGTGTCAGGGCTGCAGTCAGTCACTGGCCACTCTGGGAAGAAGTTCACAGGATTCTGCTTTAACCACTAGACCACAGGGTAGGAGGAAGTGTCTTCCTGCAAACAGCTACTTTCCAGAGAGTTTTCTCCAATCTTTTGAGGCAGGAGAGGATGAGGCTGTAACTGAGCTTCTCCAGAACCTCCCGTGTGACTTCAACAACAGCAAATCCACTCCAGCCCTGAGGCATTTGGGAATCCTCAACCCCAAGCAAAGCAGGACACGTAATTCCCAGAGAAACTGAGGCTGGGGGACTAACTAATCTAATCTGTGAACTATTTAACTTCTCTTGTGCTTTCTCCCATTTGCATGTGCTGTCAGACAGGCACTCAGGGCATGGGCAGGGAGTCCCTCCTGTAGAGGGGCTGAGGTTTTTGGTCCAGCCTGGGCACAGCTTCTTTGCTGTCCAATATGGGAAATGAAACTGAGCCCCTTTGCAATCCTTCCTGGAGATTATTTTGGTATTCATTGCGCAAGTGAATCCCTGGAGCAGCACAGCCAGTGCTGCATACAAGCTGGTCAAGTGAGGTCTCTTTATGTATCACTCTGAGTAAGTAAGAACAGAAAAAAAGGTGGATATATCCTTTGATTCTTTTCTAGTTATCCCTTAGCCCTCTCCAGCCTGGTCTCAGGTTTCTAAAGTCCAGAATAGGCCTAAACTTTCTTCAGGAGACTTTGGTCATGTTGTGCAAGTCAGTGGCCTCCCCAAGAGCTGGGGATGCACACTGTGACGTGTGTGCATTAATCACGGCAGGTTGTGATGGAAATGGATCCAATACACCCACTCTTTCCTCCTGCCTGCTGGGTCTGTTCTGCACAAACAAAGACACAACTGGTCCCTCTGAGAACTGGCTGACAGCAGATGTCAACAAATGTGTTGGGTTGACAGGCAGCTCTGAAGGGTCTTCTTTCCTTGTAATTGTGTGTCAGGCTCTTACCCATTTAAACAAGAACTATAGGTGTGGCTGACTCTCTTCTGGTTTCATTTTTTTATTCTCTCTTAGACCTTCTTGCCCCTTAAGTGGATGGCTCCAGAAAGCATCTTCAACAACCTCTACACCACCCTGAGTGACGTGTGGTCTTTTGGGATTCTCCTTTGGGAGATATTCACTCTTGGTAAGTGCCCTGGAGACCATGGTGGTGTCTGTAAGTCTGACAACATGCTAGCAGGATCCCAGTGTTGGGTGGGGGTAGCACTTCATTCCCTGTCTCCTTCTTTCCCATGCTGACATTGCCATTTGGAAGTGCGATGAAACAGGAAAGGTAAATTAAGAAGGAAATTTTCGTGTAAAATGCATGTTGGCATGACAGCGGCAGCCAGTCCACCAGTCTGATTTTCTGCTCTCCCTTTACACCCAGGGGGGACTCCATACCCTGAACTGCCTATGAATGAACAGTTCTACAATGCCATCAAACGTGGCTATAGGATGTCCAAACCCACCCACGCCTCTGATGAAATGTAAGTGCCATAATGTGTTTGCCCTGAACCTGCCCTAAACAAACTACAGAAGCATTTCTGCCTCTGTTTTTCCCGCCTGCCCATTCACCAGTGCTCTTCTTTCCCTCTTCACAGCTACGATATCATGCAGAAGTGCTGGGAGGAGAAGTTTGAGATCAGACCATCCTTCTCACAACTTGTGGTGCTTATGGGGAACCTCCTGGTGGATTGCTACAGAAAGGTATGTCCAAAGGACCCTGTGCTGGAGGGACAGAAGAGGGTCAGTGCTCTGAGAAGAGTGCTGCCTTGGTGAGGGCCCTCACTCAGGCTTTGGAGACAAGTGTTTAGTGCTGCAGTGCCAGAGAATTTTGCTGTGATTAGTTGGAACAGCCAATGAAGGTGGTTTGGGCATCCTGGGGACATTGCTGAGACAACCAGCTCTGCCAGACAGGCAACTGGTATCTCAGCAACTGCGGAAATCAGAACTGGCAGGAGATCAACTGCCTCCAACTGTTTGATATTTTGGAGCTGGGAAGTAGTGCCACTGAGCTCTCCGTAGGAAACATCCATGACCTATCTTTGCTGGCATCAGGGTAGCTGAACCCAGCCCCTCTCAGAAAACTCTGGCAGGCAGGGAAAGCAAACAGAACACCAGTGCATTCTCCACACTCACAAGACCTTCCTCTTTCTTTGTCAACCTTCCCTGTGAGAGCAGAGGTACCAGCAGGTGGATGAAGAGTTCATGAAGAGTGACCACCCTGCTGTTGTCCGCACAAGACCCACAATTCCTGGGCTGAACAATGCCCGGCTGGCTGCCAGCTGCCCCCCCAGCAGCATCCTCTACACAGCCGTGCACCAGAACGGGGGCGAGAACGACTATATCATCCCCCTTCCCGACCCCAAACCTGAGGCCACCTGTGAGCTCCCTCAGGAGGCCTCCATCAGCCGGGCCAGGTAAAAACGTTGCTTCTGAATGTTGCCCTTTCCTCTGACTACCCAAATCTGAAATGGGGGCCTCAAGAGGAGGGGGATGCTCTGCTGGGGGATAGACTGGTGGGAGAGGAGGAAGGCAGTGTCACCCTATCTGAGGTGCTGTGACCTGCATGAGCTCAGAGGGATGGAGATGAACCAGAGGAGCTGGAACATGAGCTAAGATAGGGCACCATCTTACATCCCTGCACATCAGCCAGCACAGCTGGAGACAAGTGACTGACCCCACCCACAAGGAGGAAGGCACACAGGGGACTGTGTCCTGCAGAACCTAACCAGCTGTATGTTGTGTTTGATGCCTGAAGAGATCCAGCTGGTATGGCCTGTTCCCCTGTGGAAAGCTATTCAGATAGAGTGGGGCTGCTGGGAGCTCGACACACTTCTCAGCTGCTGGGAATCCTCTCCTACCAGGAGACTTGGGACAAGACACTCACTTTTCTCTCCCTCTTGTCTCCCTTCAGCTCTATGCTGAACGAGGCCAACACGTCATCTACAATATCCTGTGACAGCCCCCTGGGCCTCCGGCAGGACGAGGAGCAGGAATCCGACCCACAGCCAGGCTGCCAGGAGCCAAGCACAGGACATCAAGAGGTGGAGGAGAGCTTCCTGTAGTCAGGGCTGGGCTGACTCTGCACCTCCTTACGGAGAGGCCAGCTGAGGGGCTGCCCCACATGCCACAGAGAGCCATGTACATCAGGACATCCCCTCATGTCTCAGCATTCCTCCTTACCTCCTGTCTCCCAGTGTTGGGTGGGGAATTAAAGACTTTTCCCCATTGCCATCCCCTTCCCCCTTATAAAGAGGTGGCTCAGTGCCAGAAACCTTGCAGATCACTGCCAAATCCTCCTCAGTGATCAAACCACTGCAGGAGGGAGACATCTCACAGACCAACATCTTTTCAAGTGGAAGATGTGGGTTTGATCTCCACAAGAGACGCCACTTTCTGCATTGCTAAGATGATACTCCAGCCTCTTCCCCCTCCATGGCAATGAGTTTCATCTCCTCTGCACCAGCACTTCTCTGATGGTCTTAGCACCAGCCACACTGTGGTTCTGTGAAATGCCACTGGGACAGATGATTTGCCTGGAGCCCATTACTGGGGTGTAGAGAACCTGCAACACCAACCTTCAACTGCTGGAGGTCAAGAGTACATTGGATTCTCCTCCAAGCACAGTCAAGCCCTGAAGAGATCAGCCAGTGTCTCGGAGGTACTGAATTACCATTTTCCTTTCTTGACAGAGCTTTCTTGACTTTGGGATAGAGCATCACAAGCAATACAGGTAGCCACGGCTCTGGGGAACGGCTCTGCACCTACCTACAGGCTGTCACACCCTTTTGTGGAACACTTTTGTGCCCAGCATGGCACCAGAATGTCCAATGGGATGCCAGGAACTCCAAATGCTCTCACAATGACTTGGTTATAGAAGCAAAGAGGGCAGTTGATGTTGTTTATGTCGTCTGTGTGGACACTAAGCTAATTATTCTCCATTGAAGATTTAAAGGGAACAACTATATTAATCCACTAGCCAGGGCCAGTATAAGGAAGCAATATGGCTATTCATTAATCTACTGCCACTAAGCCCAGCTCATCTGCTGGGAAATCATATAACCACGCCAGCTGCAGAATCTTTATGCCTTATCTTTGGGAAGCAAGGGCTCACCTTTGACAAACTTTCACCTGAACACCCTTTCTCAGGATGGGAGGTCTCACTGTTCCTTCCTGACTCACAGCAAGACTATCAGAATGCCAGAACAACACCCCACTATCTCCAAAGAGAGAGAGAGAGAGAGTGGCTGGGAAGCTCTTTGGTCAGAGCTGAACTGTGCCTCATGCCCCTGCCACCTTCTGGGAGTCAGGCATAGCCAGGGCTGTGAAGTGCATGGGGAGCCAGGCAGAGCAAGACAAATGGGGGAGGATTCCTCTCTCTTGGAAAGAGTTTTGAAGACTAAACAGGCAGAGACCTTCCTCCTGCTTCTCACCTCCTTCTTCGCTTCTCACAGGCAGGCCTGGGGCTTCTCATGCTCTCAGCTGCACTTGAACAAGGAGACTCAAAGCAGGAGGAACACCAGGCTTTTCAAATCAGTTGTGAACCCCACCTCTGCACAGATGAAAGCTGGACCCCCAAAACCAGAAGTCTAACACCATTCATACTAGCAGGTTTTTCTCTGGAAACAGTGTCACTGTGCCCAGAGCTCTGTTCACTGCATGCCCCCAACTCCCATTAACCCCTTCTTTGCCCTACTCATGCACATCTCTCTGTGCACCCTAAAGAAACTGCACAGGCAGGTTTACAAAATTGGAAATTCAATCAGCATCTTGCTAGGCTTCAGAGCCACTGAGAATTTATTTTTTTTTTTCAAAATATGAAACTTCTGCCAGAAATCCCCAGCAAAACAGCTTCTGTTTTATGTTGTCTACCATTCCAGTGCTACCATGTATGTGGCTAAAAGAGAAGTAGGTGTTTTGTGGGCTGATGTCCTTGGTAAAATGTGAACATAAGAAATAGCACTTTTGTTGGCAGCCAGCAGAGTATATTTTCAGCCTATGTGGTCAGATTCCCCACCATCCATAGGAAACACACTGTGAATGACAACTGTTTTTCCATGCTCTGTTCCTCCTGCTTGTGATGAAGGAGCCATCTTCTATGGCCACAGCTCAGTAAATGATCATCACTGAGGAGAAGCAGTAACTTATGAGATCCTTTGGGTCAGACCACTTTATTTTTCTGACATGTAAGGTGCTCGGTAGAATCTGTGTCACTGCAACTTGAGCCCATAGGATGGCACATCACATCATCCTAATAGCCCCTGTCTGCACCAGATCCATTTTTAATTTGTCCTTCTCTATCAAAGGTGACCAGAACTATCCTGTTTTCCAGAGGAGGTCAAATCTAGACCTCACAGAGGGCATTAATAGTTCTGGTCTGTGCTGGTCTTGACTTGCCTGGTGTAGCTTTGGGTAATGCTGGCCTTTTCCCAGCCACAACATACTGACAGTTTGGAGTCATCCTCTGACCAATTTAAGCACCTACGTCTTTCCACACTTCCAGCTTTTCTAACTGAGATACTCCCTACTGTTCCAGACATTGGGTCATCAGCAAGTTTTGTTAAAAAACTGTTATTTTTGGGCTGGACTGACTAATAAAAATATGAAATACTTCTAGCATCAAGAGCAATCTGAGAGAGCTACTTTTACTACCTCCATCCAGCCCAAAAATTTCACCATCAATTAACCCCTTCTCGCCTTGACTTTGGCCATTTTTTACTTCACAAATCCTTTTCTGAACTCCATCTTGTACAGATTTAATTGCTAATTAAACTACTAATTTCCCACTATCAAATAATTTCTACGGTCCTGAAAGAGGAGATCTTCTCCATTCTGAGGGAACTCAAGTATCCTGTCCTATTAGCTGGGCATTAGCTACACTTGGATGCCTGTGGCATTTTGTTGCATTTGAAGATGCATTGCAATTATTCTTTGGATCAAAACCTGTTCTGGCTGTTGATGGGATGCTAACCCCACCTCCCTCTTCCTTCTTAAAGTAGGTACGCCAGACTCTTTGCAAAATGGTACCATTCTCCCCTCCAGGGGGATATGACCAAATGTTTGTCCTTGGCCTTGCAATTTTAAGAGCCAAGTCTTGCACTTTGTGGTACTTTCCTGTCCTTACTCTATTCCTGCATCATCCCAGCTACTCCTATCACCATTTAGCAACTTGCAGGGAGCAGACCTTCTCAGCCAGGCACAGGCTGGCAGCTGGGCAAAGCCAACATGTTTTGCTAAGCATCCCTCAAAGAGAGGACTTGGCAGGGCTGGGGCTTACAGCATCCCCCCAGACAAGCTCTGTCCACTTGGGGAGCCAGCTCCAGCCCCACACTCCCTCTCTCTCTGCTGCCAACATTCCAGTCCCTGCATGGCCTGGAGGGTGAGGGCCAGGAGAAATGGTTGGCTGTTCTGGGCCCGTCAGTCTTGGAGCCGTACTTTTTCCAGTGAGACCCTGAAGGGAATTGGTCCCTCTGGGTTTTCAGTTTTGGTGGGCAGCATTTTCCTTTGGGTGTGTTTTTGTGTTCAGAGGTGGTCCCAAACTGAGCCCCCCCCCCATAAAGGAACACACGCCACAGCTTGGGCCTGTCTGTAGTGCAATATCTTTTTATTTGTAGGTTATATTTTACTCTGCAGCTGTTACATCGTTATCAGCACCAGTATATGCATAATCCTACTGCCAGTCACTATTTCATACATACCTAAGTGTATCCCAGAAACTAATGTGTTACTCTGGTGTCTCTTTCCAGATTTAAGATGTTTCTCAGACTGATGTGTGCACAGGTTTTAACCCTTTTGTCCTTCTCGGTTTGAGCGTGTTATTTTTTTAAGCAAGAGTGTCACGTTTAGTGTTTGTGTCGCGTCAAGAAATCTAGAGCACAGCGGACTTTACTTGTAACTAAATTGTCTCTGTTCACCTGCCAAGGGGAGTCCCTTGGTGGAGTCCCACGGGGATGGGAGGCAGAAGTGCAGTGCAGATGTGCAGCCAGAAGGAAGTCAGCCAGAAGTGAGAAATAGCTCTTCCCATTCTTTCCAGCGAGGGCTCTGGGCTGGGGGAGAGACAGCACCACAAATACAGGGCACTGAGCAGTTAGGTTTGGCCTGTGGGGAAGCCCAAGGTCTGCCTGTGCAAAGCTGGCAGATCTGGAGAAGGGGATTTCACAGGGTGCTAAGGAGGCAAACCCCCTTGCTCCAACACACAGGCACAGGGCAGAACTCTGGTCAGGCTCAGCGCTCAGGTCCCAGGACCGGTACGAGCAGCTCACAATCCAAACCACAGCATCTCCCACGTGGGCAGGAGAGCAGTGGGCTGCCAAGCCAGACTTGGGGAGCCTGGATGCAGCCTGGCTGTGCTCCAACTTGGAGGGCACAATGGTTGCCCTTTGGTGGCCATCAGTAACCTTTTGGCATCTTGCCTTGGGTGGTTGCTGAAGCAGGGAGCAGCCAGGGCAGCTGCAGGTCCTCCCAAAGCATTGGGCAGCTCCTGGATCACACACAGATCCTCCCTGCAGCAGATCCCAGCACTGCCCAGATGCTGAGTGGCCAGCACTGCCTATGGCAGTGGAGACACCATGTTGTCTGCAGACCTGTCCAAAGTGGGCCAGAGATTGCTAAGAACTAGATTTCATGGGCCAGCACATGTGTTGCTGGGGCCCCAGCGTAGATCCCATGTTACACTCAGAGATCTGAAGTCTCTGGAACATGCCAAGATGGATCTACTTGGATTTGGCAAAGGCAGGGGAACTACTCCAGTGTAGTTCCAGCAGCACTTTGGAGAGATGACTCTTGCAGGGGCGGGAGAGAAGCCAGCTTGTGCTGGGAGGCATGCAGCATCCCATCATTCCTATCTTTTCTTCCTTCATGGATTGGTTGCACCGGAACTGCAAATCTTGCCCAAAGAGTGCCCTTTCCCACTCCTTCTGTCCTGGCTTGCTGGCATCAATGCTGTTACTCTGCAGCATCTCTGAACAGCTGCAGAACCTGCCTCCACACTCTGTCAGAAACCATCCTGAGGGCAAAGGGAAAAACAGAATTCAGACTAAGGTACCAAAGAGTTATAACATTTTTCTAGGTTTACAGATGTATTTGTAGGATTTGTACTATGTCACATCTATAGCCATGAGATATTATTTTTATGCTGTAAACTTTTACAAATACGTTTAAAAAAAAAAAAAAAAAGGAGTTTTAAAAATAAAGGTGTTCTTCATTTTGCAAAGTTCCACCTCTTCCTTCTATTTGCCCGGTTTTGGTTGCTCCCACTGAGGAGGGGCTGGGAATACAGCTTAACCATGTCGTGGGTGAAGGCTAAGCATGTTAATACTCTGTGCATGACCCCAGTGCTTAGTGAAAGCCAAGCTGGGAGCCGGGCAGAGAGAAGCACAGCAAGGAACAGCTGAGCCCAGAGACATGGTAAGGAAAAGGGGCTGCAAACAGGGCAGGATCTGCCCCACCTCTCTGGTAACTGCCCAGCCAGTGGGTTGTGTTGCAGGTGCATAGAGGGAAGGATACTGGGAACTGTTCCCATGTGTATCCCCAATGCCAGGGGTTTGGGCCAGCAGCCCCAAACTAAGGACTTGACATGCTCCTGGGATCTGTGCTCAGAGCAGGGTAGAGGCGCGGGAGATGCCAGGCTGAACAGTGGTGGGGCTGAAGGAGATGAAAGACTCCACAGCAGTGTTGATTTTTCCTCATAGTTTAATATCTCAGGGCAGTGGGAGAGACTGGAGGTAGCATTGGGTCAGGGCACAAGCAGGACATAGAGCACAGGGCTCTCCAAGTCCAACTCTCCTCCCCTCCCTCTAGGATGAGGAATTTGCTGATAACCTTAAAAGATGCAACTCCAAAGTACTGTTTCCCACACTACCACTCCCTTGGATCCACAGGTCACCCTGCTGCCCTCACCTTTCCCCAGTCACCTCTTCAGAGGTGCTGAGGTGCCCCAGCCTCATGAGACAGGCACCTCCTGAGTCCAGTTTTCTCCTCTCTCCTCTCCAATTAAACTGCTCCTCCAAAAATGACCCCAGGCTGCAGAGCAGAGCTGTTTGCAGCTGCTCTGAGCCATGTGCTTGAAAAGCACAGGGTAGCTGGGAAGAGGGATTTTAAGCTGATGTTCAAAGGTATTGATGTTGACTCTATTTTCAGGCTGCATGATGCAGCCTGCACTGGCAGCAGTTGTGCCTCCTTCAGCCCCTGGAAACCCTTTGTGTAGCCAAGGGCCCAAGGCACCCACTGCAGGAGTCTGATCCCAGTCACAGCAAGGCTCCTCTTTCCAGCTCAGCCTGTCCTGGGTTCCTGCCTTTGTTCATTTTGCCAGAGAGGAGGTTTGCAGGCTCCCTGACCATCTCAGGCTGATTCTCCACAGATATGCTCTGAGTCACCTGGCACGGCTCAGTCAGGACATTTTTATCCAGGAGCTGAATCAGCAGGGAAAAAAAAAAAATCACCTGATCTCCAGAGAAGCTGCAGAAAAACTTGGGGTGAAGCAGAGAGGGGGAACTGATAGACCTCAGCCCTGAACCCAGTGGGCTCCCACTGCCCAATCCCTGCCTGGCAGGCCTTTAGCTTGTTGGAAAGCACTGAAGAGAGAGTCACAGGCTGGAAACCAGTAGGCAGACATGGGGACCCCCAGCAGGGTATTTTCCCCACCCCAAAATAAGTCTCCTCTCCAGTGATGAGACAGGCACCCCATGGAATTGCTCAGGGAAGCAGAGAACCTCAGACTGCAGTGTCAAACCCTGGTCTGCTATAACCAGGGTTTGTAGCTGTTTGGGTGCTGACAGCTCAGTGCCAACAGGACATGGGTGTTCCATACGTGTCCCCAGACTGCTGCAGGGCAGTTCAGGCTGGCATGACACCATGGCCAGCTGTGCTCATTGCAAGGGAATAGCCCAGCCCTGCTCCCAACCTGGGAAACAACTGAGCTTTGAGTGCTCCCACCCAGGGCTCACAGCAGCCTCCCTCTCCCTTCCACAGCCAGGCTGTGGCTAACCAGGCACTAAGCAAGTTAGTCCTGGCCCTCAGGGCCTCCACAGACATCCCTGGGCTTCAAGTGGCTCAAAGTAAGGCTGCAGCTCCTCTGAGAACATCCCTGCCCCGTGCTCAGAGCTGCCTGAGCACATGAGTCCCATCAGCACTCCTGTGGCTGAGCTGCTGCTTGCACCCACAGGATTTGGAGTGCAGCCTGCATGCAGGAAGAGAAAGTCACCAAAAAGAGGGGGACCCCAGGAGACATCTTGTCCCAGTGAGAATCCCCAGGTGTGCTCAGTCCAACTTGGGGACCCATGAGTCCAGGCTGTCACCTTGGGACCACTACCATCAGAGATGCTCTGCAAGGGGCCTGCTCAGAAAGAAGAAGGGAGGCTGAGAGATTGTTTCCCTTCTCTGTATTAAACCTGTCTGGTTTAATACTTGTTCACATTGGTGAGTCAGTTATGTCTGAGCTGGTGTTCGTTCCTGGAAAAAAACAAAAATAAAAAAACGACTTGAAAAGAAGAAGGAGGGAAACAAACATCCTTTAAAAAGCCCCTTTGGCTTAAAAGGAGGAAAGACTAATCAGGCAGACATCTCCCGTGGCCCAGCTGCTCGACAGCCCTCCAGCTCTGGGCAGGAGCCCCTTAGAGCACCACTCTGCCTCCAATTCATATTCTTCTTCCTTACATCCTGCCAGGAAAAACTGCTGAGAGGAAACGTTCTACAGCCAAAAGCTGTCTTTCCTTCTCCCTGGACTCCCTCACACTCTCCAGCCATCCTCTGGCCAAAACCAAGAGCTCTCTCCACATCCCCATGACTCTTAGTCATCTCCAGCACCGTCAGCTGTGCTCTCATCTCCTGGCCCCAAGACCTTGTCTTGCTGGTGCCCCCTTTGGAGAAGCCTGTTCCCCTCCAGTCTGTGGTGTGAAAGTGTGCAGGGCACCCTTACTGCCTGGCACCTTGGCATTGCAAGGTCCACCTCTATGCATTTTGGAACAGCATTTCTCTTTCTGCCCGCGCTGGTGTCCCAGTTGCCTCCCCACTGCAGCTGGGAGCTGGGCTGCAGCTGGGAGCAGCTGGCAGAGCCCTCCCGGCTGGACCTTCCTCCCCTGTGCTTCCTCCCCAGCACTATCAGGTGGTGGCTGTCACTTCCCACCCCAAAGCTGCTGTGAACAGCCCTGAACTTCTGCTGCAGCATGAGGTTATCCAGAGACAGAGCAGAAAGCAAGGGGCACCCGTGTCTGACTGGACCTGCTGATCCTCTTGACTTGAGTGTCCCTGGGAGAACTGGTTTGCCTCAAGGCTACCTTCACCCCTGTCTTGGAAGAACCATGGTCTAGTGGAGGGTTAACGAAGTGTCTAATTCACTAATTACTAGCACTGCTAATTAGCTTACTAACTGCCTAATTACTGATTGAAAGTGCCTGCCAGGTTGTCAGTTATAAAGCAGCTTCAAGCAGCCTCTGCATGGGTGGGGTGGGCTTTGGGGGAGGAAAGGTCCTTGCTTGAGCCCTGGGGCTGCCTGGTGGTGACAGGGTTGCTGTGAGCCCCGTGGTTGGAGGTGCTGAGAGGTCCCCATGTGTCTCCCAGCCCAGCAAGGAGCAGTCTGCAGGCTGGACTAAAACATGTCTCTCTGCAGGTGAGGGTGGTGGAGCTGGCATGGGGATTGGAGGTGATCCTTTGTGGCCGCAGGACCACTGTCTGCACTGGGGATCACACTTGGGGTCAACACAAAATAATTTGCCATCTTCACAGACCTTTTCCCACCTGGGAGATGCTCCAGCTGAATTGCATCTATGGGCCTGTTGTGAGGGAATCTGATATGTTCCGTGGGGGTCCTCAGCTCCCAAGGCTGGCAAGAGCCACTGGGCCTGAGGTAAAACGTGTCCTTCAGAGGTAAAATGGAGTCCACGGCCCTCAAGGCAGGTCCCGGTCAGGTGCTTTGTGTCCCCATGCAAGTGGAAAGGGTATAACACTCTGTGTTTTGGGGTGGCAGTAGCCAGAGCACATTGGGATTGTCCTAAACCCCTGCATAGTGCAGTGGTCCCTGCCTGCCCTGGGGAGTGGAGTGGGGTTGGGCCCCTTCCTGAGGCTGGAGGTGACCCCAAACAGCAGGGGATCCCTGCAGTGGGGTGCGTGCATGGCCCCAGCTCTGCCGTGGGGGTGTGACACCCGTGACGTATCAAAGCGTTGCCTGCTTTTTTTTTTCCCCCCCCTCCTGTTTCAAAAACAAACAAAATAGGGAATTTGTTAACTTGTGGTCAACTCAGAAAGGAGAAGCTACTGCAAAGGGAGCACTGGGGACAGTGCCTGCAAGGAGAGACACCCGCTGCTCGAGAGGATCCTTCAGCTGTGTCCCCCCTCCACGCTGGGGACACCACAGTCCCTGGGGACATGTGTCCTGCTCTCCTCCTGCTGCTCAGCACAGCTGGCTTCTGGCATGGTAGGTACCCTGACTCACAAAGGCCCCCAGTGCCTCCATGTCAATCCAGGGGCGTTTTGGGATGTGGTGAGGATTTCCCGGGTATCTGGTGTGAGTGCTCCATCCCTCCTCAGCTGAGGAGTTGTGACGGCCTTGGTGGGGATGGAGCAGTGCTGAAACTGGAGTAGTGCCCATCTCCTGGAAGTGGAGGGTGACGTTGGGCTCCCAGTGGTGTGTCCCAAAAGGCTGCTGTGTGAGCTGGGACAGTCCCTGTTTCTGGAGGCTGCTGCATGAAGCAGCCACTGCTGCGAGCAGGTTCACGGAGCCTCAGCACAGACAGGCTCTGTGGCACAGCAGGGAAGAGACACCAGCATGGTATTTAATGCAGACTTGGCTGTAGCAGCTTTCTGAAGGCCATCCAGAGCTGGCTGCAATTACAGAGGGAAGGCAGTGGTGGAAAGAGGGTGTGTTGCTGGTCTGTGTTGCCTCTAGAGCCCAGCTGTGCTGAGGGCTTGCTCTTGGCTGCCTGCAGCACTGCCAGGGTAAGGCCAAGGGGGATGGAAAGGTGCATGTAGCATAGGAAGGGCCTTGGCAGTGGGGAAATGGGAAACTTCTCTCTCTTTGGGTCTGGAAAGGGTTTAGGATGAAGGAACAGTTCAGCAGAAAGTCTGTCCTGAGGGAAACTGTTGCTGAAATAACCTTTTGCTTAAACAGGGCAAGAGCTGGAGGTGCTTGGTCTGCAGGTGAAAGAGTCAGGAAAATCAGCTGCATTGGCACCTCCCAAAGCACCTCATGCCCAGTTGGAGTTTCTGAGGAGTGCTGATTTCTGGTGGTGCTGGCATGCACAGCAGGGGTGTAGGGCCAGGATGTGATGGAAACAGAAGTCAGACAGCCAAGAAGGGAAAGGTGAATATATCTGTTTTTTGAGGTTGTGGAGGTGGCCAAGAGGTAATAACCCATCAACCTCAAAAGTCACTAAGCCTGTTTTGAGGTTTACAAGCAATCAGATGGAAACCAGTATTACTAATCTTGCATTTTGAAGTGCTGGCAGCCTCTCAGGTCCACTCTCCTTCATTTTCCTTTAGAGCTTGCTTGGGGAGACAAGGAGACTGTGGTGTGAGGTCCTCCCTGGAAGGGGTAACCTGGAGTGGAAGCATTCAGCTTGTAGCAGGGAGGCAGTGTATCCCTCTTGAGCCACTGCAGTGCTCATATTTTCAGCACAGGAAATTTACATCCCTCTCACTGTTGCCCTGTGTGTTGTTGCACTTCAAGTCCTGTCTTCAACATGCTGAGCAGGCTTTTTCCAGGTCTGCTATGCTGGGAACTGAGTTGTGAAGGCTGCAGAATTTTTAATTTCTTAAGTGGATTTTTTTAAGGTTATAGGAACTAGGCAGGTCTGATACAGACTTGTGAGAGTTCATAACAATAAGCTGTCAGAATCTCTCCAAAGGTTCCTTGAGACAATGGGCAATGCAGGTGACCAGCTGTGACATCTTCATCAGGCACTGTCTGCCATGTCAGGCTGTTAGACACACATTTGTGAGAGTACCAGCACTGTTGGCCATCTGCAGCACAAAACTGCATCATTCCAAGGTTCTCCATAGTGATAGCCTCAAGCTGGAGTCAGAGCCTGACTTCATTCTCCTACCTCTTGGATTGCAAATGCATCTTGTGAGAGTACCCAGGGCTGATGTGATGTGACCATTGTGATCTGGGCTCTTGCTGAGGGAGTGTAAGGGGCCAAAATCCTGGGTTCAGATCAAGCAGAGAAAAGATTTTTGAACCTGATCACCTCACATCTGTGTTCTTGGCCATCTCAAAAGGTCTTCTCGGGGTTTTTGGTTTCTTTTTGTTTTCTTTGGATGATCTAAACCCCTGAGGTAGAAGACTCAAGCAGAGCTGTGATGAGCACACTTACCTTCTCTGTAGATACTGTAGGTCGCTCTGGGGAAGGGGTCCTTAAAAACCAAACTTTTTCGAGCCATCTTTAAGGGTGGGACAGGGGGAGCTCAGGTCTTGTATGTTTTCCCCTCGGGGCCAGACCTTAGCCTAGTGATTCCTCAGGACCACGTCAAGATCCTGATGACTGGTTTCCTTGGTAAAGGGCTTGGGCATTTCTGTCTTATCAGCCTTCACTTCTCCTTCCTCACCAAACCCTCAGCAGAGGGAAGCAATGTTTTGGCTGACATGGGAGAGGCAGGGACAGAGCCTGTGGCTGTAAGGAGAGGTCGGGGTTACACAACCCGAGTGTGGTAAAACCTCTGGCCAGCAGTTACTGGCAGTGCTACGGAAGCTGCTGGAGAGCAGCAGAGAGACATCCTTGGGCTTCATGCAAGATTGCACACTGGTCAGCAGGGAGAGAGCCTCCCCAGCAGCCCTGCTTCCCCATTCTGGAAAAGGTCCTGCTGGCCTGACTCATCCCCCAGCACACATGAAGGTGTTTGGGTAACCTTCATCTTGCCTTGTCCTGCATTTACTGTCTCTGCGTTGTCTGTCCTCACTCCACCTGTCTTGGTGGTTGTGTTGTTGATGGGAGTCTCCAGTGACAGCCTGCAGTCTTTATCCTACTGTTCTGGAGAGCACCTAACCAGAGCCTCTTCTGGCCACAGCATCTTGGTAGTAAGTGTAAGCTGATGACAACAAGGATGCAGAGAGGTATGACTCCTGTTTGTTTTGGTTTTTTTCTTCTGTGGACAAACCAAGGATCAGTTACAACACAATCTTTCCCTGAACCAGTTTGAAAGCAGCTGTGAGTCAAAGAGCTTGGCTCCCCATGACATGGTACTGAAGCCCTGGATGTGGAGAGATAGCCAAAGCGGAGAGTAGGTGAGGGAAAGGATCCACTGACAGAGAATTAAAGCAACAGAAATGTAGAGTCCCGGTAGAAATCACAGCTTAGCAAAAAGGGGAGGAATGTTGTGCCACAAATATGTGGAAAATGTGGCTTTGCAAATAACTCTGGGATATGTTTTCCTCCACTCTGGGAATAAATGAGGCTTTTCTTCTTTCCATAGGTAGATCAAAACATCACAAAAAAAAAAAAAGGGGGNNNAAAAAGGGGGGGGGGCAAGAGATAAAACGTCAAATATTCCATACTCTGCAGATCCTTGTCCTCTGCTTCTTCCCAGAGGGCCAGTGAATTTGATCCAGACCTTGTCTGAGTTTCCCCATGACAACTGTGTCATTGTCACACACCAGCAATGCTCTCCAGGGCCTTAAGTCTTATATTCTCAACCCTTTGTTGCATGGAGGGAGGCATCAGCCCCAGACAGTTTAAATGATGTTTTCTGGGCTCTGATGTGTGGGCTCAGGGTGTCACAGCCCTGAGCACAGCTGGCAGCACAGGACACACATTTGGCCATCAGAGTTCTCCTCGCCAAATGATGTGTGGGCAGGGGTGGAGGAGGATAGGGGTGTGCTTCTGCTGGCTGTTACAGGGACAGTGTCCATGGCAGGAGGATCATTGCCTGCAGTGACCCCTACAAAAAACAATGAGTTGATAAATTCCACAGCCACCTTTATGCTTAGTGTAGTTTGAACCAGGGTGTATGTCCCTTTAAGATGTGAGGACGGGTTAGCAACCGGGAAGGAAAGCAGAAGTGGGAGAATAGCCCTGGATAGGGGCTGGAGGAATGTGCAGAGCCCCCTGAGCACAGATAGCCATTTGCAATGTGTTTCCTGTCCTCCCTGAAGGCCTGGCGTGGGGGTGGCAGCACCACTTCTTCCCTGGCCCCATAACACTGATTCATTTCGCACTTCCCCCCACCCTAAATATAGATGGTGAGTCAAAGGACTAGCTGACATGGCAAAACAAGGAAAAATATTTCCTTCTGACACTAAGGGCTGGAGTAGGAGCCTGGTTCCCCTTTATTCAGCCATCAGAGAAGCCATCTTCAAAGTGGAGCTGGCATCAGAAATCCAGCTGGTTGTGATGCTGGTGTCCGCGGGACTGCTGTGCTCCATGAGCTGCAGTGGTGGGCTTTCCTCAGCTGTTTAGTTTTGCTGTGCCTCAGTTTCCTCTCCCCAATATGAATAATAACACTGTCTCACTTCATAATGTTTTGATGGTGTGTGTGAGGAGAATGCTGTGTGTGACTCCATGATACACACAAGGAGGTGTCCTTCAAAATCCAGCACTTGGCAACAAAAAGCCAGTCTTCCCAAAGGACATGCACTGATCTCCCACTCTGCAGATGCTTTCCAGGACTGCAACAGAGAGCCCCATCCACCAAACTTAATTTCCACCAAATGGTGCTATGGGCTAACCCAGTTCATAGGGGAGCTCCAGCTCTACCACAAAAGGAAAACTGTTGCAACAAGAGGCAAAACCCAACAGGAACAATTTTCAAGCTAGCATCTGCCCTAATCAGCTCCAGATGATTATTTTTCCTGTCCCAGAGCTCTAAATGTTCACATGGCAGGGAAGGGGGAAGGGCAGGGGGTAGTGTTTCTTCCCTGAAATTCATTCCTTGGAGTATCAGGCCATATTGGTCTTGTGGGAGAGAGAATGGGTGGAGTGATGCGAGCCAAAAAGCCAGTCTGGATGCCAAGCTTAGCCTTTTCCTGATGCTGAGATACTCTGTGCTCAGCACTGTGAACTCCTCTTTAGGATCATCCTCACTCTCTCTTTCCCTTGCAGGCTCAGCATCCCCAGTGATCAGCCCTGACCTCCCTGCTCTGGTTGTCGACACGGGCAATCCAGTGATCCTGCGCTGCTCAGGAGAGTCTGAAGTTGAATGGATTAACCAAAGGAATGCATTCAGTAACCACAGCATCAGCACCCTCAGTATTCCCAAGGCCACTTACAAGAACACTGGCACCTATAGTTGTGCTCACGTCAACAGCAGTGACAAGGGCATTGCAGCTGTTCACCTGTTTGTGAGAGGTAACCATGCTCCTCTCTTCCCACATCCAGAACAGCCTCCTTCCAGGGAGCACAGCCATTACACAGGTCTTTTCTACAGCTCTGTGTGTGTGTGTGTGTGTGTGTGTATGTGTGTCTGGGGAGCAGTGCAGGCTCCTGGTGGGGCAGTGGCTCACTCACAGCCATGTAAGTCCACACCAAATGGGGCCCATGGCTGAAGCACTGGGGTAAGAGCTGCGTCTCATGCATATTTGGGAATGTCCTGGATCTCTCTCTCTATCTACTGGGGCTTCTCTTCCTGAAAAACCAGGGATAAAAGTCTGTTCAGTGTTGTAATGAACTGTGAGATCTGCAAATCAGAGAATTATATTGCCAGCACTTCAGGTAAGGGAGAGAGTCCCATGAATCACATCCTCACTATGTGACCTGATCTCAAAATATTATTTTATCCCGGAAGAAGTTATGCTGTGGTGGCTCCACCACTTGACTTCATCCCTTCCCTTGTACCAGAGGCTCTCTCCTAGGCAGGGAGGTTTTATTAGAGGTAAGCATACTTCTCAGCCTCTCCTGTCTATGTACATTTGGGAGCTGGTTGCTGTGACCTCCTCAAATGGCTCAGCTGGAATTGGGCTTGTCGTGTGAGTGTTTGCAGGCTGAGTCAGGCAGGCGTTGAGCAGGGCTGCCCCAGCATCAAACTCCCACTGGGAAGCAATGCTGGAGACCTGCCTTGTCTGGAATGTGTTTCTCAGCTTCAGTGCATTTTCTGATCCCGTTCTCAAGCCTATCTCGTCTCCTCCGCAGATCCTGACAATGTGTGGTACACCCCGGAATTCCGGGTCCTTGGGACTGAAGGGGGCAATGTTGATCTCCCCTGTCTCATCACGGCCCCTGAGTATGGATCCAATGTGACTCTGATAATGGATGATGCCTCTCCTGTCCCACCTGGGACCAACTACTCTTTCAGTGCTGAGAAAGGAATAAGACTATACAATGTACAAAGCAAGCATAAAGGTTATTACCGATGCCAAGCAGAGATAAACAGAAAAATAAAGAAATCACCAAGAATAAGACTGGTCATGGAAGAAGGTAAAGGATTGGGGTTGCTGCTGTCCTCAGGGCCACCAATAGCTAAGCTGGCCACAGTAGATAGTCAAAGAAAAGCTCCTTACTGGTGGCAGGAAAGACCTTGTGAACCTGCAGTTTCTAAAGTGGAGGTCAAATTCCATCAACCTCTGGCAAACTGGTTCCTTCAGATGGGTTTCTGTGGGTTCAGCAGTCTTCAAATCTTTGCAGGCACTATCACAGACCAGAGAAAAATGTCCACCGATCTCTCCAATGTTCTGTGAGTCCTCAGGCCTTGATGCTCCACCTGTAACCACGGCAGAAGTTTCCCCTTCCCTTCCAACCCACAGTGCTGACTGCTGTGTTCTCCCCACCTGTACTGCTCCCTACAGACAAAAGCACAAAAGGGATCACTGGGGACAGAGAAGGTTGGGGGTAAAGAGATTAAAGAGAACAGAAAGGAGAAGGTAGAATCATGAAGTAGAAACATAGAATAGTTTGGGTGGGAAGGGACCTTAAAAATCACCTAGTTCCAAACCCACTGCCATGGGCAGTGATGTCACCCACCAGATTAGATTGCTCAGGGCCCCATCCAACCTGGCCTTGAACACTTCCAGGGATGGAACATCCACAATTTCTCTGGGCAATTTATCCAAGGTGGCCAGGTCCTGGGCAGTGTCCAAAGCACATGGAATCACTGGACCAGCTGACATTGCATCTTCCCCTGCTTGCCTTTCTGCAGCACCGAAGAAACCTGTGTCAGTGGTGATGGACCCTGCAGACCATGTGCGAATCGTGGGTGAACCTTTCCAGGTCACTTGCAGAGTAACTGCTCCTTCCCACAAGTATAACATCAGATGGGTGACAGCAGCAAAGAGTGTAAGTTGGGCAGCTTCGATGGGGTTTGGGGCTTTGCTGGAAACTGGGGGACAGAGGGTGGTAAGAATTGCCATTGATGCATGTCACCTGCACCAAAGCCATGAACTACCCAAGCTGTAGAACTCTGAATATCCTTTCTTTGGGATGACATTGTCAGGATCTTGCTGCAAGAGAGGAGGGGAATATGTTGTTTCATCTGAATTCATTGGACAGGAGCCACAGTACCTATTAAGGCAACATTTCTCCACCCAGCCCTGCCAGGGCTTATAAACCAGCAAACATGTTCAGTACACACAATTCTTCAGAGAAAAGAGACGGGTGAAAAAAGGGAATGCATTTCAAAATCTCTGCTGACTTTTAACAGTAGATGGTTGGATAAGGTTTGCCAGAAGTCCTGCTTGTGTCTGATGTCTTTATTAAGGAGTTGAAATAACACACAAGGACTATTTGGATCACAGAGTGCAAGGCCAAGTTGCAGTCAGAAGGCTGACAATAGCTGTAGCCTAACTGTGGAATACCTGCCCTGGATACTTGGGTTTAATATGCCTCTGGGTCTCCACACAGTTTGCTCTGAGTGATGTACTCTCTAGCCCAGAGCAAGAACAGGTGTGTATGCTTGTCTTAAATGTTCAATTCATCCTCTGCCCTTCCAGAGTGTCTGATGTTCCCTCTCTGCCTGACAGGTTGTGGGAAATAAAAATCGTGACTTTGAAAATGGTAACTACTTCATCAATGACACCCTGACTGTTCCAGCTGTCACCATGGAAGACAGTGGGAAATACATCTGTATAGCTAACAATTCAGTAGGATCCAGGAATGCCTCAGCAGTGCTTCAGGTGGTAGGTGAGTGCTTCCCCAAAAGACCAGGGACACTGAATCACACCTAGCCTTGAATATTTGCTGCTTCTGCTTCCATTCTGTTCCTAGTTTTGTTGTTGGAAGCATAATTCTCACTTGTGCTCATGTGACAAGCTTGGAACTGCTAGGAAAGGAACTGGTGTTCCTTTCACATCTTGAGGGGCAGGAGGACATGTTTTGGGTTCTGGATAAAAAATTGAAGTGCTCTTTTCAGTCTCTGTGTGTTTATAAAAAGCTTTAAAACAATAAAAAAGGATGAGGCAAGGTTGTGCTGAAGACCAGGAAAGGCTTAGAAGGAAGGGCAACCCACATGAACAGAGTATGGATCTTTGTCACTTCAGTCACAGACCCGCATAAGAGGATCCAGGTCTGTTATACAGTTGTTTGTATCTGAGGATGGAAAATTCATCCTCACAGTTTGTAGGCTGGGGTTTGCTGATCCAAAGCTGCTGCATACCATGGCTCAGAAAGAAGGCTTGGAATGAGTTGTTTCCAAATGAGAAGCCAGGAGTTTAGCTGAAAGGGCCTGTCTTTTATGAACAATTAGGAGATACAGTATTAGCCTCATCACTTCTTAGGATACAGCATGTAAAACCTCTTTCCCCATGAGAGTTCACTAAGGTTTTCTAGCTCTCCTCAGGCAGTGTAAACCAAACTGCCATGACAATGAAGCAATTTAAAAGAACTCCACTGGCAACATAACCTCTGTAATGTCTCATTCCCTCCTGCAGTCTCTTAGCTGAGGCTGCCCTTTCCAATGATAATCTGTTTATGAAGCTGGTATAAGCTTGTTCCAGGTCTCTGGACATGCCTGCTGATGTTCATGCTCTCCTCCACCCTGCAGAGAGAGGTTATGTGTTGCTGACCCCAGGGAATGCCACCAGCCAGGAGGTTGCTTTGGGAGAGAGTCTGAATCTGCAGGTCCATATTAAAGCTTACCCAAAACTTCTCCACTGGGGCTGGGAACACACAAATCCCTTGAAGAACTCTGGGAGCACCTTATTCAACTGGCAAATGATCTCTGGAAACAACTGGTATGTGCTCTTTGTCTTCTACACTGGCTGTGGCATGTTTCCAACGATGCTTTCTTTGAGATAGGCAGGCCCCATTCTACAGAAAACTATCAGGGTTTGAAGAGGGGAACTGTTCTACATTTCTGTCTTCTCTTTTCAATGTCATTAGCAAACCACACTGAGGAGGTATGATCAGGTCAAGGAGGACACCACCCTTCTCTAACTTGGCAGACTTCTCTTTAGAAAACCTTGTGGAAGTCAGTATCACATTTGTGATCTGGTTGTTCAAGTCTGCACTCTCCTTGCAGGAAGAAATTGCAGAGGTGGATGATCAGTACAGAAAACTTTAATTCCCTCACTGCTCCTTGGACCTGTCCCATGCTCTGAGGTCTGGAGAGTGTGTACTGAGTGACACTGTATGCCCATGTCTAGAGAAGCCAGAAACATCATTATGTGGATATGATCTAACAGAGGGCACAGGCCTGCTCTTCCAAAACCTACAGCCAACTGACACCAAAAGGAGACTGAGAGAAAATCATTCCATTTGTTGGGGTGTTTGGGCAATTCCCCTTTCATTTTCTTAGAAACCAAAAATAATCCACAAGAGGAAGTGTGCCACTTAGCAAGGGTGATAGCTTTAGGGTGAACTCTTGTGTGGGGGCCTGAGAAACGGGCTGAGGGCGCAGGGGAGCATGATTTCATGGAATAACTCCTTCTGCCAAAGGCAGGAGGACCAGCATCCCCTAAGCCTTCAAAGGCAATGATTTGGATGTTAAATTATTTCTGAGCATTCACCCACCTGTAGCCTTTCACTTGCTGAAGTGCACTTGATGGCAAAAACCATTTCCTCTAAGGAAGGTCAGTCGCTCCCTGCTTCCCCTGACAAAGGAAACAGCAGACTCCCTCATGGCCTGGGGTTGGTGCTGGAAGTGTTCGCTGCTCCAGAACACAGGAAGCAGCAGCACCTCACTGAGCAAAGCCTGTGTGTTCTTCACTGTTTCTACTCTCTCTTGGTGAGCAGGTACAACAACACCCTCTTCCTGAACCGCCTGCAGGAGGGAGAGGGAGGGCTCTACACATTTCATGCCCTCAACAATGAGACCAGTGCATCAGTTACCTTCAGTATCTCTCTGAAATGTAAGTGCCTGACCATTCTTTTGCCCTGCTTGCCCCTGGGGCTGCTTCCCAGCTGGAAGAAAATTGAGTGGGGTACCAGGGTGCTTCCAGCTCAGCACCCACAGGGCACACAGCCCCAGCCAGAACCTGCCAATGAGTAGCACAGGGATTCCTGCTGTTTTATTGTTGCACACATGGAAAGTGAACCAGAGCATCGGGGATGTGCTCTTCCTCTGGTCACAGCATTCACTGCTTATGTGACTTCCCCAACAGCTTCTCCATCAGTCTGCAAAATCAAGGTGCCAGCTAATGACTCCAGCATCCTGCAGTGCTTGGCCCTTGGCTACCCTGCCCCACGCATTGAGTGGTACCAGTGCCCCGTGCACTCTGACAGGTAAGAAATGCCCAGAGACTGAGCACCTCCAGGGTGGGCACTTGCCCTTGCCACGCTGGCATTTGCTGAGCACCACCACGTGGGCTCCCTTAGAGCAGAACCTGTTCAACAACAGCAGTAGGAAGGTTGCTCTGCTAAAAGAAGAGGTTCTTGGGGACTGCCTGAGAAGAGGGGGCACATTCCACTGAAATCTTGAGCTTGAAGAAATTGGCCACCTGTGATTCATGTTCTTCCCACGCTTTTCTGAGGAACACGTGGATCCCTTAGAGAAGTACCCTGGTGTACATTGCTCTACAGCTACATCCTGGCTGGTCCAGTCATCTTTCTGGGACCTCCAAAGGTCTGAGGCTCTGCAGAGCACAGGTTCACTGAGCTACAGCATCACAGGAAGCAACTGCAGCTGTGTGGACAGAGCTGTTGTGTCTCAGTACCAGCCCTACTGAAGGGACTGCTGGCAGAATACAGCTCAGGCTCTGTCTATACAGGGCTGTGGTGTTCAGGGAGAGGAATTTAACTGGGCAGAGAGCAATATATCTTAGATGCAACCCTAATTGCCCATGTTTCCTCTCTAGTCTGACACAGGCAGTGATTCACCTGGGAGCTGCTGTGCTGCAGGGCAGCACTCATTCTCTCCTGCTCGCTGTCTCTGCAGATACAATGAGGACTACAGATTGCTATGGAATGACTCCAGGCCCCAGGTGGTGAGCAGGCTGCCCTTCCAAGAGGTGGAGGTGGAGAGCAGCATCCTTTTCCAGGAGCTGGGAGCTAATTTCACCTTCTGCTGTGTGGCCATTAACGGAGAAGGCAACGCTTCTGACATGTTTCACTCACTCACCATCACCAGTAAGATACAAACTGGTAGCTTGGCAGAGTGAGGGAGAATCTGGGGGCTTTGAGGGCCTGTTGTCCTATATGTATATCCCCACTCTCTTGCAAGAGCAGTGGAATAGATTCCACAAGCCCTGTACCCTCACAAGTGGTGGGAGGCTTTGGTGTTTGCCAGTCCTAGGAGCCAAGTGGGAATTTCTGGCTGGGTTGTAACCTGGCACCAAAGGCTCAGCCATGCCATGAGCATCTTATAACTGCAGGAGTTGGCTCCAGGGCACAGTGCAGCCAACAGTTGCTCAGCCCACCAGAGTACACCTCTGTTGGGGTTGAATCTTTTGATGGGACTGTTCTTGTTGCACAAATCTTGGTCCCCAGACAGTCTGCCCTGCACCTGGTGCTGTTTGTGTGGAAACTGGGGTGCATTGGGGGAACAATTGCAACCTTGAGTTTGGCATCAAGAACTTTCCTCCACTCCAAGCAGCTCCCAAAAGGGTGTCACTGAGTCCAGTGCTGGGGTGTGTTGCATACAGGGGAAGCTGAAGTGAATAACTGGACAAAATGCTCACAGAGATGGGATTGAAATGGGACTGTTTTATTCATTCCTTTCTTTCTCTTCTAGGAAGTATCATGGCCCCCCCAAACAAGCTCTTCAGCCCCATTCTCTCCACCTGCATAGGTGCATTGGTGCTGCTGCTCCTCCTACTCCTCTTCCTCCTCTACAAGTACAACCAGGTCAGATTCCCTGTTGCATAGCAAGGGCTGTCCAGCCTCAGAGGCCACACAGCCTCCACTGGCAGCCACAGGCAGGGATCATTCAGCTTGGAGGTACCAGGCAAGCTACCTCCCACACCTCCACTGCCTCCCAGCTTCCCCCAGGAGTTTCCTGCTGCAGGACAAAGCTCATGCTCCAAACCCAGTGTGTTAACACCTCTCCTGTACTGGTCCCTCAGTCTTGTAGCCCAGGGGTCAGTGTGGTTATTGTTTGGTGCCAGACAAAGGTGCTCACTCTGTGCTGTCAGTTGTAGCTGGTTTTGCTTTGGTCACTCTAAAACCATGGACTGAATTAAGGAAGAAAAAAAAGTGGTTTGCAGTTTGCATTTACTTTTTATTCTCCTCACTGCTTTATAAAAACTGTCTTTATGGGGAAACAGGATGATGTTAGAAGGAGTTTGTCTCCAGGAAGACTTGGTCACTATTTTTATATAAGAACTTGCCCCATTTTCTCTGCAAGACTCGTTTTCAGAACTTGGATTCCTTCTCTGTTGTTTCCATAAACTGAACCAATCAGTAGCCACCTCTGCTTCATCAGTGGGTGAAAGTCACCTGGTTTTCAGCTCTCCCTTTTGGCACCCTTCCTTTGACAGGCTAACAGGGCTGCAAATTTTGCAGCAAAGTTCTGGTGCTGGTTGTCAGAAGATCCATCAGATCCCTCTTTCAGACAAGCACCTACAGCTTTGCAGGGAGAGCTGCCTTTGGCCAGTGGTCCAGAGACAGAGAGAGAAGAGTGAATCGGTGTATTAGCATATATCTGAAAAAAATATCTTTTAGGAAGGGCTTGCCAGCTCAAGAGAAGCAGGACATGGTTATAAATATAACATAGTTACCTATCTCAGCCATGGGCTCAAGAAGCTTCTCTGCTCCAGCACTGCCTTGCTTGCTTACTTCTGCCATGAGATTCTTAGAAAAGAGAAGAAATTTTTACTTCTCTTTCTCCATTTCTTTTTTTTTTCCCTGTAAGGGAAGTGGGGCTGGTCCAGCTCCACCGTTCTGCTGTGCTCAGCAACCAGGGTACCAAGGAAGGAGACTCAGTGGAGACATCTCCCCCCAGCACCAGCTGGGCACTGTCAGCCACTGCTCTGGTGGGACATGCTGGCTCTGCCAGCTCTACCATTCCAAATGGAATGCTTTCAGTGAAAGAGGCAAGAGAATCTCCCTCAGTCATGAGTGATGATTTGGGGGGACTTTGTAACAGCAAAGGGACCAGCCTGTCCAGGCAAAGCCTCTCTCGTTCAGTCCAGGTCCAAAGCAAGAGGTATTTGCTGGGCTGAAATCTGTGTCTTCCCTCTGTGCCTAGAGTGAGAGCTAGAGGGGGTGCTGGGCTGGGGAACACTCAGAACTCAAGGAACATGGAGTAACTGGAGTCTCTTCCTCACAGAAACCCAAGTACCAGGTGCGCTGGAAGATCATTGAGGCCTGTGAAGGGAATAACTACATCTTTATTGATCCCACTCAGCTGCCATACAATGAAAAATGGGAGTTTCCCAGGAATAACCTCCAGTTTGGTAAGAAACCATCCATTCTGCTTGCCTGGGGGTGTGAAGGTCATCATAGAGCTGAAATGCTACAAGGGTCAGAGCCAAAGATCTGGTCTTTGGCTGCATCCAGGCATTAGAGCAGCATCCTTAACAAGGCCTGGCTGCTCTCTTCCCCACAGGGTGGCAAATGGTGGGGTGCAACCTCCTTCCATCTTCTATTGCTCCAAGGAAGGTTGTGAGGGTTATTCCCAAGGCATAGAGCTGGTGAAGCATGTTTGGAAATGGCCTTTTCCCCTTCATTTTTGCTCACAACAGAGTTCCCCATGGATGTTAGCCAGCTCCTGACTAAGGGATGTGTCATCTTCTCTGGGCCCAGCAGGATCCCCACCCACCAGACATCCTCCTCAAGGCTGCGTGCAGGACAACTGCTCAAGCTTTTTCTATAAAGCATCTTACAAGTACCTTTTTTTCTCTCTGCAGGAAAAACTCTGGGAGCAGGAGCTTTTGGAAAAGTGGTAGAAGCCACTGCTATTGGGCTGGGAAAAGAAGATTCTGTCCTCAAAGTGGCTGTGAAGATGCTAAAGTGTAAGCACAGAGCAAGCCCCTTTGGGCAGGATACTGTAGTGTGCGTTCACCATGTCTTGGTGCCCCCAGGCTGCAATATCTACTTTTTAAAGGTGTTTCTGTGACAAATACCAGGTGCTGGAATCACATTACTGTCATTTTTGTGGACATGGGAAGCCAGAGGAACAGAAGACACAGTTCTGTGTCTCCTCCTTTTGTTCCAAATATCTGTCTACACCTTTTTCCATCCTCCCCCTTCATGTCTTGCCTGTCCCTCCCTCACTCCTTCACAAAGCCCTCCTATCTCGTTGCAGCATCAGCAGACACGGATGAGCAGGAGGCTCTCATGTCTGAGCTGAAGATCATGAGTCACTTAGGACACCACAAGAACATTGTTAACCTGCTGGGAGCATGTACCTATGGAGGTAGGATCTGACAGCCCTGCTTCCCCCATGGACATCTACCATGGCCTGATCCTCTGAGGCTCTGACCTGTCCTCACCTGTCACACCACAGAGCGAGCTGATGAGCTCCCTGGGTTCTGCTGCCTGCCCAGGGACAGCAAATCCTCAGGACAGGTCACAGTAACACCATTTCCTAATGAACCCTTTCTGCTGCTCTCCCAGGCCCCATTCTTGTCATCACGGAGTACTGTCGCTATGGAGATCTGCTGAATTTCCTTAGGAAGAAGGCTGAGTCCATAATTATCCAGGATTCTGCCCTGGACACCTCTTTAGACAGCGCTGCTGATTACAAAAACATTGACCTAGAGAAAAAATACATCCGCAGGTAAGAGCAGAGCTCGGGTGGCCACAGGACTGAGCAACACAGGGCCTGGGTGCCAGTGTGCAGAGCACTGTGCTGGGGACAGATCGAGGTCGAAGGTCTGGGGACTGGCAGGGTACCAGGTTGTAAAAGTCACCGGGGTTCCATGTATTTAGACCTGGTTACAGTTCTGAGTTTTTCAAAGATTTTGACAGCAGTCATTGAATATCCTGCAATAAATCCAAGGTTTTCTCCAGTCTGTCCTCTCACAATCTAGAACCAAAACTTCTGGGCTTCCTGCACTGTTGGGTACATGGGTTTTGTAGGATGATGCTCCCCATCAGCCAAGAGCCTAACAAAAGGAGAGCAGTACTTGGAGCCCCATAACACAGGGCACCAGAGCTGAGGTTTTCTCCCCTTTCTGAATCAGCTCCCTCACTGCCTTTCCCTTTGCCCTTAAGCCTCTGGCTAAGCCATCTCCTGCAATCAGGGATGTGGTTTTTCCTCTCAGTGGATGTGGAGCAGGCAGAAGGTACTGCTGGAGGGTGCTAACAGCCTGCCCCCATCTCTGTTGCTTTTCACTCAGCGACAGTGGCTTTTCCAGCCAGGGTTTGGAAACATATGTTGAAATGAGGCCTGTGTCGTCATCATCATCTTCAGTAGCATCAGATTCTGCGCAAGTCAGGGGTGAGTCAAAGGCTCATTTCTGAGATTTCATGATTTCTTTCTTTTGGCCATCGTGTCTGGTTTAGCTCTGAGAACCACAGCTTGTGTTACTCGCCAGGTTTGCAGCAAGTCTAAATCTCTGCTTTGAATTTCAGGGAGAAGCTTGGAGGAGGAAGATGAAGCCAGGGAGGATCTCCGTCCCCTCAGTCTCTCTGACCTGCTGCAGTTCTCCAGCCAGGTGGCCCAGGGCATGGCATTCCTGGCATCAAAGAACGTGAGTGCCAAGAGGACAATTGCCCTCAATGCCCCAACTGGGAAACACCAGTCCAGCCAAGCAGGAGCCAGCCACCCTGTCTGCAGAAGGCTTGGGATGTCTTTGGATGGGGTGGCCAAGCTCAAGCAAGCTGGTGCTGGAAATGGGCCTCTCTGCTCTGTTTGTTGGGTTCAAGCAGCCTGGGCCATGGTGACTGCTGTTCCCTCCAGAGCCTTTGTCTCCCCCGGCCATCACAGAAGGGCAATGTTACAGGGGGGAACCCAGGGCTGTGCATCATGCTAATCTCAACATTTTCTCCCCTGCTTTTACATGAGGTCAGGAACTTTGTTGTGAAGCTTTCTTGCTTTGGCAGCGTCCCTGCTGCCCCAGGGACAAGGAACTGAAAGTGGCCGTTGAGCTGTCTGCCAGAGCTGGCTCAGAGAGTCACCGTGTGACTGTTCCAGAGATGAGGACACTGAGCCAACAGCCCCTGGTTCTGAGCCTCCTCAACAGCCCCATGAGTGATTAAAGGACATAACATGAAATGTCAGTGTCTTAACATTGCAAATGAGGTGCTGAAAGAGAGCCCATGTTCTGTACGTGACACGGTGCCTCTGACAGGGGCTTTTCAAGCAGTACTGTCAAGTATTCTCCTTGCTCCTACAAGTTTTGGTGACAGGCCTGGGCTGTAGGGAGTTATTTGGGCTCTATTTGAGCTGGTGGCTGCTGCCTGGGTCTCAGTTGTGCTCTTTTCTCCCCAGTGCATCCACCGTGACTTAGCAGCCAGGAACGTGCTCATATCAGACGGACGAGTAGCCAAGATCTGCGACTTCGGCCTGGCCCGGGACATCATGAATGACTCAAATTACGTTGTAAAAGGCAATGTAAGTGATTACAATGGGCACAAGAGAAGGTACAATGGCAGGGTGGGGCTGGAACATGAAAAACAGGGTATAGCATAAGCTACCAGCTTGTCCTAGCCTGCAGGACTCTCTGCTCTTCCAGGCCCGGCTGCCCGTGAAATGGATGGCCCCAGAGAGCATCTTTGACTGCATTTACACAGTGCAGAGCGATGTGTGGTCTTACGGCATCCTGCTCTGGGAGATCTTCTCCCTTGGTAAGAAAGAAGCCAGCTTGCAAACCTATTTTGTCCTCCACAGCTCACTACTGCCCTAATGCCTCTGCAAAAAAAATTTCCAGGAAAGGAGGAAGGTTGACAAAAATCTAGGTTTATCAGGGCTATAAAACACTGTGTTATGCTTCCAGAGGGACCATTAAAAACAATGGATTCTGGATCATTTGCTCTAACTTAAAACTCCCTGAGTAGCACCTGCTCAAGTGATGCTCCAGGCTTCCTCTTCCCACCCCTCAAGGCTGGAGTGTTAAAGCCTCTGGTCTGAGAGCCACCTCTGCTTGTGTTACTGCCACAGGGAAAAGCCCATATCCTGGCATGGTGGTGAACAGCAAGTTCTACAGCATGGTGAAGCAGGGATACCAGATGGCCAGGCCTGACTTTGCTCCTTTGGAAATGTGAGTGCACAAGGGCCTGCTCAGTACTGTGTCCCTGACACACAGAGGGCTGCAGAGAAGGGCCTGGGGGTCACACCCTCCAGCAGCACCATGAACCTGCTCTCTGCCTGTCTGGCCCTGCAGGTACAGCATCATGCAGGCCTGCTGGAGCCTGGAGCCCACACGGAGACCGACCTTCGACCAGATCGGCTGCTTCATCCAGAAAGAACTGGAGGTGCATAAGGAGCAGGTGAGGACCTTTGCAGAAGAGTAGAGAAGTTCTACAGGAACATAGCTCCTGGACAGCTTTGTGATGTCCCTTACTGTTAGCTGATGGGAGCAGTGCAGTGCTGGTGGGAAGTGCAAAGAGGCGTCCAGATTTCCCCTTGCTGAAGGGTAAAGTCACTCCCCACCAGGACCAAAGAGAGCTGGACAAAGAAACGTGGCTGCTTGGCAGAAACCTCACCTGGGCAGTGATGTGCTGCCAGCACAGCAGCCTCCCTCATTCCCCTGGGTTTGCTGTGCACTCCCTCTGGACTAGCTGTCCACAAAAGCAGGGGCACATGCCTGCCCTGCCAGCTGGTCATGCTCTGTGGGTAGTGTGGAGTGAGCATCCCCAGCTGGTAACCCGCATGGAAGCAAGTGTCTTATACCATGAAAGGGACTGGAACAACTTGGGGTGATGTGTTTTCTCCTTTTCTTTCAAGGACTACACCAACCTCCCCTCCACTGCTGAGGAAGACAGTGGCTGTGATACCTCTGGCTGCTGCGACGAGTCCTGCGAGCAAGAGGAGAACGGGCAGCCCCTCCTCAAGAGCAACAACTACCAGTTCTGTTAGCTGGGACCACGACCCTGGGGTTGATCCTTGTCCTGGCTCTGCAGAGCTCACAGTTCTGCTCTGCCCTAGGACCCAGATGCCTCCTGCTTTGGCCCTCTCTGTGCTTTCTGAAGTGTGAGTGTTACCGACTCCCTCACCAAAAGGAGAGCGAAGAAGGGGCTCAAAACCACGACTCACCATGGGGTCCCTAAGGTCTTATCTTACACATAGCAAAGAGCTGGTAGGATGGTAACAGGCTCCATCTCTACAAGGTACACAGAGGTCCCCATCATCTGCCTCCCCATTCCCCAGAGGAGGCTGTGGGAGTTTGGGGTTTGTAGATTTTTTTAAAATACCAGTCATAGGCAAGTAAATCACTGACCCCCTTGTGTTTTATAAGCACATCTTGAAGTAAGTCCTGACATTGGAACTGCTCCACATACCCTTTTTCTTGGTGGTCCTGCTCTCTTCCCCCTGTCAGTCTGACCCTGGATGGTGCAGAGTGAGTGTTCAGATACAGGTGAAGCTTTTACATAGCATTAACCCCTACACTTCCTCACGAAACCGACCTCTCTGCAGCTGATGCTTCTACAGGGAGTGTTTGGGTGAACCATGGAGCCAACCCCAGGGTTATGTGAACTTGTGCCCCAGTAACAGGACAGAGGGGCAGCTCTTTCTCAGGTAAAATACAGCAAGAAACCAGTGCTCTTTCATGTGAGCACTGAACACAACCCCAATCCAGGAAAGAATGGCAGCTGAAACAGGTCTGAAAATTATCAACATAACACATATCCTACAGAACTTCTGAGTTACTGAACATGTAGCAATCACTGCCTTTGTTATGATTACAGACACGCTCTTGTATGTAATTTCCTCAATTTATTTTTAATAGAACAGCTGAGGTGATTCTCCTTCATAAGCTAGGGCCTAATGCCCTTCAACTTATTTCTCAGCTAGCTCTTGCTCAGGGTTACTATGGCCCCAGCCACCCAGTCTGGTGTAGCTACCAGAAGTAGCTAAAGAACCTTCTCAGCTTCACTGCTTGGTGGGTAAAGGATCTGTATTCCAGGCACTGACATGGCTCAGGCAAACTACGACTGCATTGCAGGTGGCCTCTGTCACACTGTGAGCAATTATACTGTGGACCATTTCTGACTATATTAAACCTGGTTTTATGCTAACACCAAGTGATTCATTCCTCCTTACTAAATGAAAAGCTAATGTAACTCTATCTGTCAGCATTATAAAAAAAATAAAATAAAATAAGATGTTTAACAAAAGAAGTCCCTTCCAGGGCTCTAAGGACTGTTCTCAGAGGGGAATGGCTCAGAGCATGGGTGATGCACTGACCCACCCACACATCCTGCAACTCTGCTCCAGCCTCATTACCAGTTCTCAAAACCACTCATTCTTGTGTAATGAAAAAACTTATTAAAAGCAAGGTTTTAAAGCACTTTGCTCTGCTGAAGCAGTCCCTGTGCATGGATGTAATTTCAACTGTGATGATGAGACATCTGACAGTGGTCACTCTGGGAAAGTGCAACACCAAGGGCAGGGTAAATTCAGCAGAGACTCTCACAGTGTTTGTGCCCTTTCCCACTGCAGCCCTCTAGAGGTCCTGTACACAAAAAAAAACACAAGTCACTCAGCCACAGTTTCACCCCCAAAATTGGAGATAATTTATTAAACTTTATCACTGACTGAAAAAAGTCACTAATGTCTCTTATAATAAGTTAATGTTCTTAACAGAAAAACCCCAAGCCGTGATTACTGCAATTGCTCAGACTTTAACATTTACTTTAACAGTACGGTACTCAATTGGTTCCCCTTCACAGAAGGGAGTTTTCATCTACACAGCAAGCCTTGGAATCTTCCCCACTGCTCACTCAGGCAAAACAAAGTCCCAAGATGGCAACTTAGCAGTCTGGCATCCTGCTTCTCTCCTCTGAGGGTCACAGCAGACATCCACCCCCCTTCACCACCAGCAATGGCCAAAGGGAGCTGCAGCAGGTGACACACACAGACTTGCAGCTGCAGGCCAAGGTGTTCTTCAGGTTTGTGCTCCAGCAGCAGAGGTCTCAGCCTGACTCCTCTCAAGGAGCTGACAAGGCAATGTGGGCAGCAGGACACTCCTCTAACCCCAGAGTGCTGTGAGGACACGGGCAGGGCAGGTTTGACGCCTGACAGTGTCAAGATTGCACACGTGTGTGCAGCTCTCCAGCACATCCATGAGGGTGGAGTACTGAATCCTGCTTGCTCTGGTGACACTGCTTTCATCATTCCTCCTTGATCCCAAAGATAGTCTTTGAGTGTGCTTCCCTCCTCTATGGCACGGCACTCACACTGTCCCCCAACCAGCACAGCTCACATGGTCAGTTCATACCTTACCATGCAGAATACACTTCACTCACTGTATGTTTTGGCTTCTAAATTATTAGTGCTCATGTGAAGGGACAAATAATTCTCGAAACTTTCTGCAGCTGAAACACCCACAGTCTGGGACCCAAGAGAGCAGCCTCCAGGGAGGCTCCCCAGACACAGCATGTTAAAGCAGCACAGTTCCTTCTCCTCCTCAGCTCAAGACTCCTGACAGCCAATGCATATGAGAGCTATGCAAGATTTCCAAGCAGGAGTCAGTGTCCTAAATTCATCTGTTCAGAATGTTTTGGGGGAAAATCTTTGCAGCCATCTGCTTTTCACGCCTGCTCCCACACCCCCAGCCCTGCCACCAATATGCACAAAGAAGTCAGCAAGCAAGATTCAGAACTAAAAAAAACTGTGTGCTTGACCACGCACACTCCCTGCTATCAGCAACACCTCTCCCTCCTCCAGCTGCAGGGAGGGCACCATCCCACACCCCTGAACAGCAGGTCCATCCCACACCTCAGAGGCAGCTGCAGCCTTCAGCCAGGGGGGGTGACAGACCCACACTCACCGCAGCCACCACAACACTACGGAAGCACAGAGCTCTTTGGTCAGTAACAGCAGTCAAAGCCACCAGCATCACATCTCCAACCTGTAAAAACAAACTCTCAAGCCAGACACCTGCAGAAGCTGGCTCAGCACCCCCCATCCACGCGACCAGAGAGAGAAACCAACAAGCTGTTTTGTTATTCAGCAACCTCTATCATCCTCCTGCTTCCTCTCTTCATCCTCTTCTGTCTCTGTTTTGATCTGGGCCACCCCGAGCCGGTAGAGCGCGTCGCGGATCACCACCTCCCCCGGCTGGCAGCTCTGCACCACCTCCTGGATCTGCCGGTTCACGATTTCCCTGCTGGTCAGGAAGTCCATGAGGCGGTTGTAGAGGTAATAGTGCGTGGGGTTCTCGAAGGTGATGGGCCTTTGGCGGATGTTGCTCGTTTTGCTGTCGCCGATGGCGGCGATGATGGCGCTGTACGGCTCCAGCTCCCGGCACAGGGAGATGCAGTGGTGCCGCGCTGTGGGATCCCGGGAACTGTTCTGCTCCGACCCCGTGTGAACGATCCGACGTGCCGACGACTTGGTGATGGGGTGCTGGACAGAGTGCTCAGCCACCGTCATGTCCACGCTGTAGTGCTGGTCCAGCAGCTCAGGGCAGGACACGTACTGCGGGAGACACACACTCCAGGTAGAAAAGAAGCAGCTTGCCCACAGCTAAGAAGACAATACTGGCTGGCTGAACTCAACCAGCACTATGACCCAGGACAGAGGGATGGCTACATGGTCCAGGCTGACCTTAAATGCCACAAAGGTGGTCTGTACACTCCCTCCTCACTTGTATGCCCTCAGAGACAATCCCAAGGCACTAGCAACCCTCTTCCTCTCCCATTTCTCAAAAAATAGCAGTAATTTGAGAGAAGTGAGTTGCTGTGTAAAAATAAGTAATGTGGCCTGAACTATTAAAATGCACTCCCAGCACGGCTCTTCCTGTTAAGGACCATTAACTTAACACAATGCCCCAGGCAACACATAATGGGTTCTGCTATGCTCAAAAGTGATGTACTGGCAAAGCTTAAGTCAGGAGACACTTATCAGGTCAAATTCATCCCTGGCAATGTTCAAGGCCAGGTTGGACAGGGCTCTGAGCAACCAGGTCTAGTGGAAGGTGTCCATGGCAGGGGGGTAGAACTGGATGATCTTCAAGGGCCCTTCCAACCCAAACCATTCTGTGATTCTACTAAATGATTTTGAGGCACAATGCCCAATATGCTTTTTTTTTAATTTTTATATCTCACTTCAAACTTGTCCATGCTGGACTGGCATAGCAGAGAGCAAGGGTAAGACATAACTAACCATTGGAGGATCCATGGGGTCAGAGAAGCAGCCTTGGTTTTTCCCCCACATCTGGGAAGTCAGGCCAGGCCAGCAGAGGTCTGCACACAATGCCACTGAAGAGGCTGTATCAACAACATACACTGGAGGCCAGTGACGTGAGGAAACCAACAAGTCCACGTGATCCCGGGCACTTTCTCCTCTGACTATGTACTTTGAGCCACACACAACCTGGAAAGAAAAGGATTAACAGCATCAGCACAATAACACTGAAAACTTACAGAAAAAAAATTTAGACTTAAAAAAATTAAGCTTCCTTTCAGATATTCCAGACTACACAGTAACCAGACAGTTACTTTCTCTAAAGATACTGTGTTTCTTCCTCATACACATTCACTTTATCTTGTTCAGGAAGAGATGGTTTTAAATTCCACCTCAGCAGCAACATTAAGACCAGGTTTCAGATGGTGAGATCTCTTGCAGGACTGTTCATACTCCAAGCCCCAAGGCAGAGTGTTTCATTGCCAAGGCTCAGAGGAGCACATTCCATTCCATTGTTTCTATGAGGGAGTTCCATGCTGGTAAGTCACACAGTGAACATCGAGGTAAGAAAAAAACCATTGCTGACTCCAGCCTTCCTTACCTGATGTGGACACATCTTGTAGATTTTGCCTCCTGTGTGATGAGCAGAGGGTGGTGTGATGCTTGTCCCATTCTGTACAAACTCATAGAGAGCAAGGAGGGAGTAGCAGAGTTGGTCCTAGAAAAGACAGGCCCCAGAAAAAGTCTGTATGTGCCTAAATTTAATGGACTCCTCCAGAGAGGGAGAAGGCTGCAGGCAAGGTCTCCCAAATCCTGATTTGCACTTCACCCAATAACTTCCTAATCCCACACTTAGCACCATGAGGATGACAAGCAATTACACAACACTGAGCCAGTGACAAGGTAATTACAGCCTTCCTTTCTTCTAGCCCACAAAGGTTCAATTTACTTCACAATGTGTAAATTATCCTATAATCTGCTGGAACCCACCCCTGCCCTTAGTGCAGTCAGATGAGAAGTTAATTACCTAAAATGGCAAGAGTGGATGAGGGAAAGACAGTGAAGAACAGCTCCACTCCTGCAGGCTTGTGTGTGGGCAAACAAACCATTACCTTTGTATTTGAAGCCTCCCAGGGGATGCCACACTGTGTCAGAAAGCTCTGCAGCTCTTCCTCACTGTAAGTGTTTATCAGCTCAGGCCTGAAGACTTCGTCCTGCAGGAGCCTCACCAAGGCACTCCCATTACCTGCAGAGGCAGGAAACAAGTCTCAGCACTCATTCTCAGGAAGGGAAATATAATTTCTTATGAAGACTACAGAAGCAGAAACTGTACAACCCACTGCCACCGTGAGAAAGCTGGGAACAATCCTACTTCCAAAGCACATCACAGCCCACACTTGTCTCGAGCCCTTCATTGGTGAGGTCATCAGACTGAGCCCAGCAGAGCTGCAGACTCCACAAGCACTTGCCTATCTTGTAATCTGTAACCTTTAGGTGACTGACAGAAGAGAACAGAGAAATGTGACTGCAGCCTTCGGACTGAGCAGCTCCAGGCTTACCCTTCACAATCTCTTCCCTGATTCCTTCTCTGGAGCTTCACTTCCATGAAAGCCCATGTAGCCTTTCTGCAGCTAAACTCTCTAGCGCAGCTGCAGCCCTGCCTGCAAAGCCAACTCTTACACTTACTAAGCTTGCAAAGGCAGTTTTCCTTCTTATACCTAATACCTAGATTTTTAAGGGAACTAAACTTGACTCTCATACATCTGAGCTTATTCCTTTTGTGGTTTCTTGTTATATGCAGTCAATATACAACAGATATAATGAATGTTGACAATACTGATCAGGACATCCCTCTCCTAGTGTTTTCTCAAGTTCTGTAAAAACTTATTTACCCTTTACTGAGATTGTAACATTGAGATACCAAGCACTATCTGTAATTTTCACATGTAAGTATCATGAACAAACCCTGACTGGCATTCATAGACCCTCAGCAGACATAACTTTTAAAGAGACATGCAACCATCAATTCTCAATTCTAAACATGACCAAAAGGCTGAGTTGATCAACACATCAAGCACTTCCTTAACAAGCCATTACCTGGCACTGGCTGTGCATCCAGGTTCTTGTCCTTCTCTGTATTGATCACCACTGCTCCTCTCATTAGTGGAGGGAAGAAAGGAGCAACAATAGAGGCATCAAATTTTGTGATGGGGATGCTAGAAGGAAAAGCCACCTGCTCAATCACCTCCGTCTCCATCGTGGACCAGAAGTCTTCTACATTCACTTCACTTGATGGCAAGTATTCTGGCCAAGTAAACTAGAAAGAGCAAGGAACACAGTGGTCAAATACAAATAACCACAGTTCATTTGACAGTTCTGTGTCAGCCTCAATTAAGGCATGAAGACAACCCAGGAGAGTGCTCAGCTCATATGTAACAAGATGATTTCAGTCTCCTAAAGTTCCCTACAACCACTTTTTGTTGGAAAAGCCAGACATGCTGCATACTCCTACCAGGGCTTTTTTCCCCGTGAGAAAAGACAGCACCTCAAGCAAACTGTTACTGGGGAAGAAAAAGAATGCCTTCCTGTCAAAGGAAGAAGGCCAAGTTCAACCACTTTCATCCAAGTCCCTACTGTCTGAGGCTGCTGGAGAAAAGCTGTGGTCCAGGGAGAGAGGATCTCCTTTTCCCCAAACTATACAACAACACCTCCAAGAGGAAGCTCAAGCATCACACTCCAGCCACATCCTCTTGTCAGGCATCAGCACAAAACCACTCAGAAAGGTCTCGTGTGCTTGTTGTGCACCAGGAAGACCAGAGTCAGCAAAAGTCATTATGATCTGCTCTGAACACGAACAGGATGTGAAGTGTGGGAAAAGCCTACCTCTATGTTTTTCAGTGCCAGGACATTTTCCACATTCCTCTGGGCTATTTCCACCTTGGGGGTTATGCCACAGATTCCACAGATCATATCATTGTAATCCCGGACTGTAAGGCATTCAAAGGCCCAGTAGCCATTGCACAGCAGTTCCTGGAGCTGAACCTGCTCATCAGGGCTCAGGTTTTTTTCTGAAAAGAAAACATGCCACTGTTACAGCTTTCACTTCTGGAAGGCAGTGGAGAGGCAGCAGGACTCCTGTGCAGAATAAAACCAAACCTGTCCTCCAGAGAATTGTTACAAAGAGCTGGTTATGGAGGTACTGTTGGATTTAGGAAGTGATTTCATAGAAACATACCACAAAAGAATAGGTGAGGTTTGCCTTTTTATAACCTAACAATCATCAGCAGGTCACAATTTGGTGTGTTATGGTAAAAAAAACAGAAGAAAAACCCACCAGTTTGCTCCTGAACAGAGTCAAGAATATTGGAAATGGCCACTCTGGGATCCTCTCCAAGTTTAATGTGGTTTCGGATTGCAAACAGAAGATCCAAGCTCACTAGCAACTTGTTACCCACATTGAAAAGGCCTGCAGTTAAAACAAGACAGTTATTGTCTGGAGGGTTCCAGATCTTTCTCACAAAGAAATATATTCCTTTCTGATACACAACACACTCATACGAGTACTGTTCAGAGGATAATGGAAACACAGACAGTGCTTCTGTACTTCTGAAGTGTGAAGTTTCCTGCTAAAAGATTAAATCGTTTCACAGACTTGTCTTTGAATTTAAAAAGCTACAAGGAACAGCAGCCAATCCATCTCCTCACTAGCCAATGCTAAGAAACAGAATTCTCCAAGGATGTCCCTGACTACCTGAAGGATTGCCTTGCAGAACTCAGCATTCACCATGCACACAGAGGAGACCAGTGAATCAAGGCACCATCTTCCTCATACAAGCATTCATATGTGTTTTTCCTCACAAATATAGATTTACTTGCAGAAGAAACAGAAGAATAGTGCAAGTAAAAAATTAATTCCAGTTCAGTACACTGGGGATGGGCACAAGCCCTTCTGTGCAAAGACAGTGCCCTGATACAGTCCCAAGGCTTCAGACTGCAGTCATGCTGTAGGTTGGCAGGCTCACATCCTTCCTACCTGTGTAAATATCAGTGAAGCTGTGGAGGGCCAGACACTGCAGGTTCAGGCACACTTTGACCTGAGCTGTAACCACCTGTAAGCGGTTAGCTGTCAGCAGCCAGCACTCCTGAGGACCAGCAAGGGAACTGGAACAGACAACAAAAGACCACTGAGTCAAGCCAATGGGTTTTTTCAGTCCAGCCCTGCAGTAACTTAAAGAATTCTTGTTGAGATGAGTTCATTAGTATGTCAGTCTAAGCCAGTTCACATCACTTACACCAGAAAAAAAAAAAAAGGATACATTTTAAAACAGATTCCCCTGCCAGAGTCAGGTCACTGCTCAAATTCTTGTAAGAGCTCTACAGCATCCCTCCAGCTCCATATGCTGGGCACACAGTATTTGAGAGGTGGAGAAAACCTCAGCTGCCTTGGGAGAAGTGTCTGTCCCATTGCTGTGGGACAACAAATGGTGATCAGTAACACATTCCACCCGACAGCCTGTCCCTGCACACACAGAGCTTCTGAAAGCTCTGCTACTCTACAGTGCAGCTGCTGAGGGGGAAGTTCAGACAGGAGAATGCCAGTGGCAGAAATACAGCTGTCCACCTGAAAAAACAGGAATCAAAGTCAAAGCCAGCTCCCTCCCACTGGCAGGGCTTCAATTAGAGCCTGAGCAGGCACATGTGAGAGTCCCACATGCAGAGCACTGCAAAGCAGCCCAGCACAGACAAGGATTTACAATGCACAGGCTGGTGAGCCACAAAGTGAAGGACAGGGTGCAAGACAGCTCTGTTCTGAAAAAATTACTGAGCGTAAAAACCATCTCTGCTGAAAATATTTCAATTAGTTCTAACCTGACCAAAGCAAACATCCATCATCTGCATCAAGAAAGTATTTTTGTGGAAGAAAGAATCTTAAACTCCCCAACATTTTGCAGTGGGAAGAGGAGGATGTCTGGCAGAGTCAGTGAGAAGATACCCCACAGGCTTTTATACAAACCTAGTTAAGGTAATCTACCCAATGCACTGGGAGTTTCTGAAAATCCTTCAGGATTCAGTTTGGATATTTGTTACAAAAAAGGATTCACTCAAGCTCACACTAAGTCATGAAAAGAACGAAAACATCATAAGCAAAAAGATCCACACAGGAAATATTCAGATCAAACAGAGAGAGAAAAGGGAAATTACCTAATGCACTGTAACAACCTGTAAACCCACAAGTTTTCCTCTGTCAGTCTCAAAACATCAGAATGGAAAACAAAGAGGGGATGACTAATGAAAATACTCTGTTCCAATTTAAAAAAAAAGTTACACCTCGACTTAGCAGTCACTCTTTGACCCTGCTAAACCCTTTCCATGCAGGGTGTAGGTTAGTCAGTGTTACTTTCACCACCCTCACTGCAGGGGCTACAGCAAATACTATTTCAGGCGCACTTGTAACACAGAAAATCAGCACGAGGTAGAAAGAGTCCCAAGTCTAAAACAGAATCTTACTTCTGCCCCCCTTTGAACAAGGGGCTGTTACAGAGGAGGCACTGTGCAGATGGAGACTCGTAGTAGTTGGACCAGGAGGTTTGCTCGATGGTGACAGTCTCCTCGCTCACGTTGGACAGGATGAGCCGCGAGCTGTTGAGCTCGTGGATGAGCGTGAAGATCTCGGCCAGCTCCGACTCATTCTCGGGGATCTGCATCACCTTGCGCAGCAGCTGCAGGGTGGACTGGCGCTGGATCTCTTTTTGGGATGGGGTTAGGGGCTCGCTGGTGTTCAGCACGTCGTTCTGACCCGGACTGACCTCCTAGAAAGCAAGCAAAACAGATATTCAACTAGGTAAGCACAGGGATGAAACATTAAGAAGACCAGAGAAGTCATAAAAGGTAGTAAAAACACAGTAACCTTTGCACTCTACTGCTCAATCATTGACTCCAGAGAAGAGCTTCAAACTCGAGGTACTTCACCAAAAACACCTCATTACAGCCCAGCCCTTCAGGAACTCCTACTCTGCTAGACCATCACAGATTTGCCATCCAACTGGAGTGTTAGCACAGGGATTGGGGATAGGGGGAGGATGACCACCAACAGGTATATAAACACTTCAATAACCCTGGCAATCATCACTGCCATTCTCCATAGGTTATCAGGCAGAGTGTCCTGTGTAACGTGCTCAGCCTGCACACCTCTCTACAGGTACTACATGAGAACTGAGGGCTGTGATATGCAGAACACACTTACCAATTACAACTGATCAACTACAGTCCTAGTTCTACAGGAGAACCAAACTCCAGGTGTCCCAGGAGAACAGCGAGAACACAAACAGTTTAATTGACCTGTTTAATTACTGAAACTCTCCTGCCAACATCTCAACCTGGTTTTCTGACTAGTCTAACAATGAGATAAATGATCAGCCCAAAGCCCAGAGACAACAACAACATGTGTGGCAGGAATGCTAAACACATCTAAAAACAGAAAATAAGAAAAAAAACTGAATGAGGAAGAGACAAGCCACATGCCTCTCAAAATGCAAGCTGAGCTAAGCACACTGTTGTTCCTTACACAGCTGTTCTGTGCGAGTTTCACACAGGCCATCTCAGATTGTTTGTGTTTTTAAAGAAAAACCAAAACCACTAAACAAAATTATGTTCTTCAGAATAAAAAAGGCAAGTGGAAGAGTCAGACTAAAATTCTGTCCCTATGCTGAGTGGGCATTTCAGCTAGGAACAGGACAGCTCCTTTTTTTCATTTCTTTTCTTAAAATGTGACAATTCTGTATGAGAAAAGCTAACCCCTGAAACTTCAAAGGACAATAAAATAAGTTCAGAATTAATTATTTACATCCATGCAGAAAAACAGACAACTGAAAAACGTATTTCTGCACCAGAGAAAAACACAACCTACATACAGAAATAAATTCAGGCAGGAAGTTGCACTTCAAACCCTTAAAAATAGGAAGCGCTAATACAAAATATACTGACTTAACTGACAGTAGCCCCAAACTGGTCACAAAGCACAGCATACTTGGGAGTTTCTTGATGAAGTCCGAAGTTCAACAAAGCTGACACAACAAGTGTGACTTCAGGGGTGATTTCCCCACCATGTACCAACACACCAGGAGCATTTTTAAGCTAAGGAGACACCCAGTGGTAGCACTGAGTGTATTCAGACTCGTTCTCAGCCTGAAGTACCACTGCTACAGGGGTTGGACAGTTCAAACATCATCACAGGTATTTTAAATAGGACATTATTCTGTCAGAAAATTCATTACCATAATGAAAAAAAAAACCCAAACCATGTTCCCATGGGCACTTGCAAACTAAGGTACTTCCCTGCCCAGCCCACAATAGACATTTGATAAAACAAACCAGCCTGAACCTTACCAGGGGTTTTGGTGTTTTCTCAGTCCTGTCTTTGGCAAGGTTGTATCCACAGCTTGGACAGACACGTGGCTTGTGCCTGTTTGTATACACATAATTGCAAGAGGGGTTCTTGCATTTTCCTCTGCCACGTGATGTTGCCAATCCCAAATCCTGAATGACACAAAAAAGATGTTTGCAGACCTTGACTTTTAACAGTTGGACTCAATCTTAAACCTAAATGATTCTATGACTTTACTCCAAGAAGATTCTAGACAAAGTCTAAAAAAGATTATCATACATTTTTTCCCCACTTCATAGCATCTTGTTTAAAGGTCAAACAGCAAGCCCTGTCACTTGGCACAGAGTACTTTAATGGCACTTAAATATTTTTGGGCCAGTTCCAGAGACCACAAGCACATTAAATTCATTCAGAAATCCCTGATCATCCCTGGAGGAACTCAAGGAAGGGATGGGGATTATGCTAGGACATGAATGAAAATCCAGCTCTTAACACGGTCCCAAGCATGACTACAAAACAGAACACAGTCACCTGGGATTAGGTCTGGAGATGACACACAAAACACAAACTGTTTCATGTTAAAAATGAGATATATTTCTGCAAGTCAGTAAAATGAAAGTCAGGGAATGTTCTCATCCCAGAGAGGACACTCCCTATGAAGTCACACCATTTGAAAAATTCTCACCAAAGTTACGGTGCAGCTGTATTTGCAGGAAGGGAATATGTCTGGTTTGACCTCCACTACTTTAACCTGAGATGCCCTGCTGGCCACAGCACTCTGGAGCTAGAGATTGAAAGCAGACAAAACACCCATGAGACACCTGCTGAATACACGTATACGTCCTGTAATCAATGTCAATCAGCATTCCTGCCCCCAAGAAATGAAATAATGTTCATTTAATATCAGAGTACTACAAGACACTGTGTTTTGCATGCTAAGGCATTAAAGTTCACATAGATTTATTCCAGCATCTTGGCAGATTTTACAGGTGGAGAGCTCAGTATTCAATACTGCATATCAGGTTATCAAAGCACCAGCAGATCCTGAAAACATCTTCTGGAAGCAGCTGGGAGGTTCTCAAAGCAGCCAACAGCAGGATTGTCCAGCAGCACCTCTCAGCTCAGTTCCCACACTCAGCCACCAAGCATTTATGCTGCTTCCCAGCCCTACCATAAAAACTGCAAGTCACAGATCTCATCATCATAAGGCTGCTACATTTTTATGCTCTATTTCTCACTCAGGTCATATCACTCACCTGGGAGAGAAAAAAAACCAATATGGACAAAACCCTCCCCCCCAAAAAAACGGGAAAATAATTTGCATTTGAAGAACAACCCATTAGGTACCTTTCGCTCCTCAGCACTTGGTGGCAGAACTGACTGGCCCAATTGTTTCAGTGTGCTGGGCTTCAAGCCTGATGTTCTCACAGGGGAATGCTTGTCTAGAAGGAGGAAAGGGATGCAGCAGGTTAAATGTGAAAACACAGGCACTGTTTCATTCTGACATCTTTGGTAAATGCCACCAGAGTCATGTGAGATCTCTCCTCTGAACTTGAAATGACCCAAGCAGGTGTTTCATGGCCCATTTACTGCACTCTCAGGCAGAAAGTAAGTGGGGAGTTTTTTCTAGCATAGGTCACCACCTCCCTTCAGGCCTATCTTATTATTTTACAGAGACAAATTCAGCGTGGTGAGGCAAGACAACAGCTCCCAAAGCACACCAGAGAATGCTGTTTTTACCAGTACTGGCAAAGGCCTGCCTGCTGCTCGGCTGCTCAGTGCTGGCCTCTCTCCCCACGCTGGCTGGTGCAGGCAGAATGGCTCTCATGGGTCTGGCTGCAGCCAGCAAGGAGGGCTTGGGTCTTGGTTTACTCTTTACTTCTTGTCCTTTGTGTGCAGCAGTTGGTGCATCAATTCTGAAAGACAAGAGCTACAAGTGGAAAAAAATTCCATCGATTCCTCCTCGGCTTCATTTTCCTTCTTTTCCCTGAACTGTGCTTTATTACCACCCTGATCACAGCTACTGCAATAAAAGGAGAGAGAGTGCTAAGGCTACATCCACCCTGTGAGTATAATTTAGTTGTCACTTTAAAAAACATTAGCTCTGATGGACAAAGTCTCAAAGGAACAATCCTGGACTGGCACAAAGCACACAGCAAACAGAACAGAGCAGGTCTTACAGGAAGCATTGCCAACTGCCTTCAATTTCTTGCACTAATTCCATCAGCACACAATAGACATCACACACTCCCATAACATGAAAAACTGACTCACCCCACTGGCTTTTTCACACCTGCACTTGGCACCTCAGAGGATGGTGGCACCCCCAGCCCCGCGCTCTCTTTTTCCACCGGCTCCGAGGAAGCGTCTCCGTGCCGCTGGCTCTCCTGACCCAGCACCACTCCAACAGCACCCGTGTCTTCAGCAAGCACGTTGTTTGGAAGAACATGAGCCTCAGAGATGATCACTTCCTCCCACTCCATCTCTGGCATCTGCCCTCCCGCGGGCACGGCGTTCAGCAGCTGGCTGACGGCTTCCGAGCTCTCCAAGGCACACTTGGAGGGACTCTCACTAATGGCTGCCGGCTCCGTGAGGACTGACTGCTGACCTCTTTTAGCTGCTGGGGTTTTAAGAGAAGTGCCTGAATTGGGCTCAGATTTGGTTTTTGGTTGCTTTTCCTGGGAACAAAGAGAAAGACACATTTCAGAGCTTTAGGCTTTCGCAGATAAGTAAGTTCTCTGCACATATGCCATGTTTCCCCATGGCCTACTTAATGCTGGATCAAAACAGCAAAATCCTAAGTGTTTGAGCTGTGAATTGTACCAGAGAAGACAGACAGCACCTCCTACGACAGCAGAGGCCCTGGTAACACTTTATCTGGCCTGTTGGTCCTCTGTGTATTATTTTTAGGCACTGTTTACTTCAGAGAATCAATCTTTCTTAAACTACCTCAAATATCACCATTAGCATCAACATCACAAAGTCACCCACCACCTTCCCTACCAGGGGCCCATCTCCTAAGCTCCTCTTTCATGGCTTCAGCTCTCTGATGCTGCCTGTTCTTCCCTATTATTGAGAAACAAGAGGGATTTGGAGAGAGAACTTGCAACTTTTGGACAGGTGCATTCAGAAAAGCAAACATTTGAGCAAGTCAGGAAACGGGATTACTTAGGATGGGGTTTTTTTTGACTTTAAGAAAAATGTTACTTCCAAGACTAAGGCTACAGAAGTCATTGTACTGGGGTCAATGCAGCTATAACGAACACTGAATTGCTAATATGCAAAAACATATCAGAAATGGAATCCAGAGTTTTTGGCATGACAAACACATTAATTCTAAGCTCACTACGGAGTTCATATTCAGAAGAATAATCTAGTTATTTCAAAAAAGGTATCTCAGAACCTTTCTAAGGAACAGGAAGCTTTGTATATATGTACTTGCAGTTCTACTGATACTATTACTAGTTAAAAAGAAACTGCTAGTGCATATTTTTCCAAAGGCATGACACCATAAAAACAAGTAGACCTGTTTATGCAAATGTGTTTCCAGCAAAACAGAGTAATACTGAACGACAGGAGGAAAACGCCCTCTAAAATGTTTTAGTTTGAATCAATGTAGGATTGAACAGGAGCAGACATGCCACATTCAGGCAGAATCCAGAAACACTTTTTGCAGTCAGCCATCTCTCTACTTCAGCAAACAAAAGGTTTACCAAACAAAGTGAAGACATCACCATCACTATTCATATCCTACCACACAGGAAGCCCAGCCATCAGCTCAGACACCACAGAGTTTATAAGATGCTTAAAAGAATTCTTGCACCTGAATGTTTAATGGATCCAGACACAAAACAAAGGAGGTCCAGAACAAATCCACACAAAACCACTGAATTTCAATGCCAATTTTCACACTAAGAACATCCTTTAAATTGTGCCTGAGGAGCCTTGTTTCAAACAGAAACTTGTTTTATGAATGCACATCTGTTCAGAGCTGACTAATTACCATGACAGTGCCAAGGTTTAAGTAGCAAGTGGGTTTTGCTGTACACAGTTAATAGAAATGCCAGAGTAGGTATCATACCCACTCAAACAATCTTCCCAATGCCACCAACACCTGGGAATTTCCTTACAAGCACCATCTTTATCCAAGGTGTGGTGATTTCAGATCTGTCTCACTTTGTGCAAGTGTCCTCTGCAATGGTGACTTGCTCCAGCACATGCACTGGAACACAAGTGCAGGAATCAGTTCTGGTATATCTGACCTCCTATGCTAGATCTACAGGTCTAGAAATATCACAGGCACTCACAAAAACAGCACTTTTTGTCTGAAAGTCAGGAAAGACAAATTTACCTTTGGGATCCATTTCCCTCCCAGGAAGTTCCCACATGCTGGGCATTTTGGTGGCTTATGCCTGGTGACATAAGTGAAGGAACAGCCAGGATTGGTGCAATTTCCATGTCCCCTGCGAGTATAGGTGGTTGTCTGAAACAAGAATTGTAAGGAATTTCTCTACAGACCTGAAAAACACAAAGCTGTGCTCATCGCTCCCTTTTCCCTCATAAGCACTTTACAAACGTTATTCAGCAAATCACCAGCTTTGCACTATTATTCCTTTTACTGAACAACCACCACACAGCTGGATCAGGGTGAGTCAGCACCATAACTACTCCAAGTCTAAACTCTCAGTCTACATAAGAGCCTTTGGTATTACCAGAATTAAGATCAACCTGCAGAGCAGAGATGAGCAATGCATGTAACCTCCAGATGCAACAGCTGTCTTTGAACATGGAAAAGTCATAATAAGATGATATAAAAATGATTCAAACACCAGTCCACAGTGAAACGAGATGTGATTAATACTCATGACAATGGGGCAACAAGACTTGAAGACAAGCACTCACGAAGCAGAGGCAGCTTTTCTCAGTAACTGGTTGTTGAATGTGATGGTTGAGTACTCCCTGGTGCTTCACTAACTTGCTATGAACTCCTGAAACAGCAGCAGCACCACCAGGCACTATTTATAAAAACAACTAAAGTAGAACCTGTCATCTTTGCCAGGACAACTGCATCAACACATGGGAGTTTTTGTCAGCACAGCACTTTCTCAACACTCCCGAGGGAGTTGTACTGTAAGTCCCTAACCAGGTACGGATTTTTCTAGAAAAGCAAGTGCTACTGTCAAAGAAAGGAGCCAATTTTAGCCTGATACTTCTCAGGGACAAAAACCTGAGGTACTTCCATTCTCCCCAAGACACCTGGAAGAGCATCACGCTATGCACCACTATAAGTATCTGCAGTGTTCCACCAGCTGGAAGTATAGAGAAACTGGAAAACAGGATTTGATGGTAGCTTATACAACACAAGGAGCTGCCGTGCTGACTGTACAATGAAGTCCCAAAATGACTACAGAAACACAAGTGGATGTAGTGGTTATATTAGAGAAATAATACCATTCTTCCTCATGCAACAGGCCACACAATCTTTTACACAGTTTCAAAACCTCAGGTCACTCCCTCTCTCCTGTCACATGGCCCAAGTGACAGCCATCCACGAGACTGAGGAGTTCATGTTTTGCTGTCACAAGAGCACAGTCCTGCCCTTAAAGGGATGGACACCAGCTGGAGGAAGGGATGAAGATAAATATGCACCCAAGTAGAGCATGTAGATGGCTACACACAAACTGCTGTTGGCCAGATGTTTTGTGACAAGCTTTATCTACTCCATCTGCTTCCAAGAAATTCCTTGAAGAAAAAGGCAGCAAAAAAAGGCCCCTATAGACACTCTAGGAAGTCAGAGACCCCCATTAGGTTATGCAAGACATAAAACCAGGGACAAAGAAATATCAACTGATATGATGACTCCAAATCAGATTATCTTTGAACCAGGATCAAACCCCTCCCATTTCAACATCTTCCAAGACAAACCTTAAAATACCATAAGACTCTGAACTTCTTACCAATTTAATTGATGCTGGGTTCTCCACAAGAGAATGAGCTGGCAAGGGTAACATGATGAACTGTGTTGCAGGTGTGGAGGAGCTACTCTCTTCAGTATCCTAAAATGAAGCAAAAGGGAAAATACATGCAGAAAACAACAGACATGGTGACCCATATCCCTCCCTCTCATTAACATTACCAATAAACATAAGTCCTAAGGACTGATGAGACCAGAAAGCAGGACAGAGCAGTGACCCTTTCAAAAGCAACGGCCTTACCAGGTGTACTCTGGAAATTACCAAACTCTTCACACCTTGAAATTGAAAACAGTGAATCCAACTCTTTACTAAGGTTTTCTATAACTGATCCCTATCACCTCAGCTTAAAAGGACTCCCTTCAACCTCTCTGCAACCAAGAAAACAACTATCAGGACCACAGAGATAGCATTTTTTCTCCTCAAAATCTTGTACTCCAACTGTAGAACCCAATTACTGGCACTGCAATACCCCTGGAACTGTTATAAGAAACAATTAAAAAAACCTTAAGCAGTCATCTGGAGGCACAAGTGATACCAGCACGTGGCTGATTCAATCTGCAAGCAGAGACAAAGGTCACCAAGTTACTTTTGTATCACTGATTACAAAGGTTGCTGTTTTCCTCAGCACTGAGCAACCCTACCTCGCAGGGCAACACAGAATCTCCTGCACTCACCCAGGATCTTAATGTACAATGTGACAAACAGGCCTTGGATATTTCAGGTAAGACTCTGGCAGGAGCCTGAGTGTCACTTGAAAAACTTACCCTCCCCGTCACCACGGTCACCACAGACACCCCATCGGGCACCTGGGGACGGGCCACAGCGATGCTGCCGCTGGAGATGTCTGTGGAGCTGCTAACAAGAGCCTCCTCAATAACCACCCGGGCTGTCTGGTACGGCTGGCCTTCTATTTCCAAAGAGCCCTCATCCAAGAGGATATCTCCAGCCACTTTCTCTGTCACAGGGCCAACGTAGTGAGAGACAACCTCCGAGGCAACGGCTTCCTCAGCAGGCTCGGGTTGGACAAAGGCTGCAGCCTCCTCTGCCAGCCCCTCGATGGCAATGCACTGCTCCGAGATGCCAGCCCGGCCCTGGTCCACGGAGAGGATGTTCTGCACGGCCTCACGGGACACACTGGAGATGTTCCTGGGAGCTGTTAACCCCTCGGGGGCTGCTGGGCTCTGTGCCACACATAGTTCCACCGCCTGCCTGCTCCTGTCCTCTTGGAGAGTGGTTTTGGGAATAATTATATAGTCAGAGCGAGGGAGAATCTTGCGGAAGCCTGGAATGTCTGGGACCACTGCTGTTCGAGTGGACACCTTGGAGTTCTGTTGGGAAAACCAGAAGAGAGAATAAATGAATATGAGAAGAGGAAGAGATTCAGCTATCAATCCTGCTATTTTAGTGCCTAAAGTTCACATGGTTTCCTGAAGGAGTTTGCTGGGCATTTCTCCGCATGACAGAGCCTGCAGAATCCCTCTCAGCCCTGGTTTTATCAATCACCCATCACTCACTCTGATGACATGACACAAAAATAACTACTAGACATAGACATATCCATCTTGAATTTCCAAATATTCTCCCCCAACTGAACAGAAGACAGAGGCAAGAGGCAATGGCCTCACACAGATTCTTTACAGGCAGGAATACAGACTGGGATCTGCAGTTAAATTACACACTGTGCTGTGTAAGCAGTGAACGGCCTCTCTCTTCAGCCGTCACAAAGACAACTTACCGGGTCCAATCCCTCTTTCTCCAGCTTGGCTTTCTCCAAGTAGTAGCTTTTTTCAGCCACACTGAGCAGCCTCCAGCTCTCACTGATCTTTTTGTTGATTTCAGACTGAGGGAGGTGTGGGAGCTCCTGCTGGACTTTCAAGTAAATGTCATAATAGTAGAGAAGGTAAGCAGATCTGAAACGCAACCAGAAATTGAAACAGTAAGGGTCATTCTACATGAATTCCTTAGGAAAAAATAAATCTACAAGCTTTATGTCTGTCTCGAGGTCATGTGACAAGCATTTTTCATTCAATTCTACTTGTAAATGCATTTTTTAACCAAATGAAAAGTAAGATTCTGAGGAGAACCTCTGAAGAAAAGAGAGGAACCTCCAAGAAAGAGCATAAGGCAAAATGTTCTGGGGTACATAAACTCTAGACTGAGCAACACTGGCACCTGTGAAGAACATCAGAGCAGGCCCAAAGTGTCAAGCTGATGTTTCACACATGATGTTTCACGCTGTGAAGTGTTCCAAGCACACTGCAAAGTTCACTCACGTCAGAAACAAGGAAAACGGCTCCAATATCCTACTTGGGATCTGAATGAAGGCAGAAAGGACTTACCGAGGTTTCTTGGCTTTTTCTCCGTGATCACCAGCACTTTTATGTTTCTTCTTCTTCTTGCATGGCACGGGTGATGCATAAGTGTAAGTGTCCTCTATCTCCTCCATCACCACAGTCACTTCAGCGCCATCATAGGGAGCCTCCATGGCTAAAACATACACTCTGTGTTATGCTCTTGACAAGTTACACAACATTTCTACCAGCAAAGGCTTTTCTTCATCACCTTAGCAAACTGGCAGCATCACTGGCACCTAATTTTGACTTTAGTTAAGCCAAGGTAAGTACATGTCACCTATTCACCCACTTATAGAAGAAAACACTTCCTTTTCTCTAACCTCAACCCCATCAGCGCAGTGCAGACGTGCTGCGCCTGCACCATCAGCGCAGTGCAGACACAGGGAGCTCAGGGTAAGTTTGGTGACCCAGGACAAGCCGTGCATGGAGCAGGCACCTGCCTGGCTACAGAGTGTTGCATCAGAGCCAGAGGCTGGACAGGCAGGAAGCCTCACAACCCTCTCACCCACCAGCACATCCCCAGGGCTCCTCCCCTGACAGCGGCTCCAGACGCCAGGGTGCGTGGAGGACACAGGAATTTCTGGGCACCTCAGTGCAGGAAGGGTGTTGAGGTGCTGGAGCAGGACCAGAGAAGAGCAACCAGGCTGGTGAAGGGACTGGAACATAAGTCCTGTGAGGAGAGGCTGAGGGAGCTGGAGCTGCTGAGCCTGGAGGAGGCTCAGGGGAGACCTCATGACTCTCTACAGCTCTCTGAAAGGAGGTTGTAGCCGGGGGGGGTTGGTCTCTTCTCCCAGGCAGCTATCAGTAAGACAAGTGGACAAGGTCTGAAGCTCTGCCAGGGGAGGTTTAGGTTGGATATTAGAAAGAAATTCTTTACAGAGAATAATCAGACATTGGAATGGGCTGCCCAGGGAGGGGGTGGATTC
>VYXB01008839.1:169228-199556 GCA_013397135.1 Pachyramphus minor
CGGCACCGCCGGGGCCTCCGCACCGGGGCCGCCGCCGGAAGTGGCAGCCGGGACGGCGTCCGGGGCAGGGCGGGCGGGACGGTGGCCGGGAAGGGTCACGCCTCTCCCGCGCGTGCGCCGTTTGCCGTGGGGGCGTGGCGCAATTAGTGGTTAATTAGCGATGGGCTCGGCTGGGGGAGCGGCACGGTGCTGCGGGTACTGCGTGGCAGGCGTATACACCGAGTTCTCGCAGCACGTGCAAGCCTGGCTCTTCCCTTCATGGGGGGGGCGAAGCTCTGCTCCAGGCTCCAGTTGCCTGGGACAAGAGCCCCACTTGGGTACAGCCTCTTGTCTTGTCACCCCTGAGCCTCCTCCAGGCTGAACAATTTCCACTCCCTCAGCAGCTCCTCATCACACTTGTGCTCCAGACCCTTCACCAGCTTTTTTGGCCCTCTGTTGCCTATGGAAACTTTTAGCCTTCAAAACTCTGAGGGAATGCCGATTAAGTTTCCACAGGCAACAAAGTAATTGTTTTTCTGTTTCATGAACACTAAAAACTTAAGTGTTTTGCTCCCCAGGGAGCAAACAGCCCCACTGGGCTCTCTACCCGTAGCCTTCTTCCTTTGAACCTCTCAGGAAGCAGGATATTGTGCAGCTCTTGCTTGAACACGTTTTTCAAATTACATATTTTGGCTTTTTTTTTTTTCTGTATTCATGTCTATTTCTGAGCTTTACATCATGACTTCTAAGTTTAGAGAAATGTAAACCACATCTATTCTGTGCCTTCTCTGATGGCAGAGGAGCAGAACAAGGGCTCCTCTTGCTGAGTAAGTCATTAATAAATGCCACAAAGCAGAGATACGACAGGCAGTATTAAATCTGCAAGTGGTTATTTATTCTGATGAAGTCCTGCAGCCTTTTCTCTGCTCTGATAGTTTTTATGTGTGATAATTGGTGGCAAACTGTCTGTTCTTCATCAAACACTGCACAACTCCATCCAAATCCTGTCCTTTTCTGAAGCTCCATGCTTTTATTCAGATCGATACACAACCACTAGTGTTTTGTTGGAATTAACACATAGCCAAATATTTGGGTCAAAATGGCTGATTGGCTTCGCAAGACTGATGAACAACTGAAAATAATAAAAGGAAAAACCTTGAAGGAAAGCAGCCATGTTTCCCTCATTGTTCGTAGAGGAGTTTCTGAAGATGTACATGCTGTCAGTGTCATTAGAAACTCAAACTCTTTCCTAAATTGGGCATTTTGACTCTTCCATGCACATATATATGGCTTTATCATGGAAAAAAAATTACATTAACAGCATGTAAATTATTTTAACTATGCTGTAATAGCACTTTGAGGACCAGGGGAAGCTGCTGTGTAGGAGTGTCTATTGTAAGCCCGAGGAGGGTTACAAAGGAGCCCTCGCTGTGACAGGGGGGAAAAGTACTCTCCCCACAGGACACTTCATGCATCATTACATCAGGAAATGAAAGGTAATGATGGAGATTACACAGGGATCTCCCTCTTCATTTCCCTGATAAAGTACAAGAGCCTCTTTGAAGGAGTTCAAAAGGCAGGCACACAGAACTGCAGCAGGTACCAGCCTTTACTTCTGAAGAGCTGACTTCAGAGCCTGCTTAAATAGATGAGAAACTAACAGATTATTATTAGTTTTGTCCAGCTCCAGCTCCCTCATCTGCAAAGCCTTCCAAGGCTCCATCCCTGCTCCTATTCAATCAACACAGTGTTGCTGTGTGAGTGCTGTGGAGCTGTGCCCTGAGAGGTCATTTCAGAGAGGAATTTGACATGTCAGGTCAGCAAGGAGGAAAACACTTCCAAGGGCTTTGATGGGTCGTGTTCACCCTGGAGGTGGAGGGCTTAAACCCCTGTGGGACCCACTCTGGTGAGGGAGGTGTGCAGGTGGAGCTGCTGTCACCTGTAGTCACCACGGACAGGTTCCATTGGTCCTTCTAAGTCAATTTAGACCTCCTGAAGATTTGCTCAGACACTGCACCAATGGGGTCTTGCTTTCCTCTGAGAGTGAAACCCCACTGGGGAACAGCCTTGTGGCTCTGCACCAGCTGCTCCAGCTCCCAGGTCACCCTGACCCCCGGGGGCTTTGTGCTGACAGGAACTGCAGCAGCAGGAGGGCTGGAAACAGAGGAGGAGCCTTTATCTGTCTGTCGAAGGGTAAAGGAGCCTTTTTCCTTCAGAGATGTTGGAATAAAGATGTTACTATTTTTAAAATGGCACCAGGGGAAAAGCAAAAATGAACTTGTTGTATTTCTGATTAATTCTAGTCTGTTTGGGAACTGTTTGCAAGAACAAACATCAGGGATCTCAGAAATGTTAACATTTTTAGTGTTTCTGGTTGTATACACAGGTTTTGGAGGGGTGAGACTTACAAAACAAAACTTGGGATCTTAAATGTGCCTGGCTTGATTGAGCAGGTAACTTACAGCACAGAATCCACAAGAAAAGGGATCAAAAGTGATACACTTCATTCAGGCAGCAAAAGGTCTCTTCTTGTTTTATCCAAAACAAAGCATTGTTAAACCAATAGTTAGTTATTCCACCAACCTCTCATTTAATCTTCTAGGAGCATAAAAATTTCAATTTCTCTGTGGGGCTGTTCTAGCCATACACAGCACTTGGGATTTCTGTGTTTATAAAACAGAGCCCATCTCTCTTTGAAATTGCTTTGGCTCCTGAGTTGCTATCCAAGCAATCTGTTCCTCAGTGGTCCAACGAGCACGTATTTTACAGTCAGTGAAATACAATTCTTTTCAAAAGGTTACAGAAAATGTTTTCTAGACATTTATTAATTTTTAAACAATAAAAGAGGAGTAATAATTCATATTACCTCTCTATTCTAGTTATTTCAATAAAATTGTTAACAAGGCTTAGAGGTGACTTTCATATTTTTAACTGAAATTTTATATTTATGCAGTTTTCTATTAAAGGAGTCATAAAAGTATTATATGTTAGGTGCTGAAAATAATGAAAGCTATGAGAAGAGGCATAGTTAAAAAGCCTGTCTGTAGAGACTTCATGAAGGAGAAGAGAAACCTAGTGATACATTTGTGTAAAATAATGAACAGTACAGAACAGGCCAGGCAAGCGTTCCCATTTCTTCTTTACTGCTGATAAAAGAAAGAGGAGAGCTTTTGAAACTAGAAATTCTAATTTTGTTCAGATTTGGAAAGTGAAATGGAAACATAACCATTCAAAGCTCACAGGAAGAAATACCTCCAGCTTTACTACCAGTTGATCAGAGAGCAGCATAGCATGTCAGCAAGTATCCAAAACCCACTAGAACTTCCCATGGATGATGCACCCTAGAAAACTGTGTCAGGATTAAAAAAAAAAAAAAAAAAAAGGACCTAAACATCTGTTTAAAGAATAAACTCACCACTGCCTAAAGGACTAGGAAAAGATCCCTAAGGCCCTATATCACTGTAAGAGTCTATTAGAGAGGACTGAATACCGTGCTGCTGGCCATTAAAGGTGAAGTCAAACACTTTATAGGATCCTGAATATATTTTCTTTAACTAANATGCTACTGGCCATTAAAGGTGAAGTCTTGATGAAGTCAAACACTTTATGGGGACCTGAATATATTTTCTTTAACTAAACATTTCTGTCCTACTCATTTCTTTCCCCAGAAGCAATAATGTGGCGTTGTCCCTAGTTTAGCTGGAGCTCTCCCCAGTAAGCCAGAAAAATGCCTCAAGAAACAGATTCTGAGTTTTCTCCTACTGTCTGTAAGCTGTGTTCACTATTTGCTTGTACAATGTCCAGTGGAGCCCTGAGATGCTGCATGGTCTGTCTTTGGCACACTCATGACAGTTTCCTGAAACCACTGCTTCCCATTCCCAGTTTGAATGATGAAAAAACTGAGGTGAAAAAATTAAAAAGAATACCTGAAGATGGACATCTCACAAACCCACTGGATTCACTCACTGTTCTACACAGATGAAATCTGATCCCATCTCTATCAGCTTGGGGCTTGGGGAGGGTGTAAGATTCCTCCAGAAGACTGAGCCTCAACCATCTCCCAGCAATGCTGGTCCTCACCCCTGCCTGATTAAAGCTTCCTCAGAAAGGCTGACAGAAGTTATGCACACGCTTTTCACTCCTGTGTGGACATACAGCAAAGGGTAGCACAGTGTCAGAAGAGAGTGCAAGAGCCAACAGCTTCTCTCCTGGCCCAGTCACCTCAATAAACTGGGTGGGAGACAGCAGAGTCTTCTCAAAGCTGAGGTGGGAATGCAAAATGAACTCCCTCAGGACCTGTGATCCGTGATAAATTCCATTAATTTCTGGTCCCAAAACATCGAGACTGTGTTTTCAATCGTGCCTCCTACAAGATAATTAAATACATATTTTTTAAGAGAGAGCCACCAGAACAAGCCACTCCTTGCACTCACATCTTCCCCTGGAGATACAATGAGGAACAGAAGAGATTTGAGTCACTCAGTGCTACATTGGAAAGAGCTCAGATACCACTACAGCTGTTCTGGGATATACAGAATACACAAATCCCTCCAGAGTTTTATTCATTCTCCTGCTCTGCAGTGTATGTGAAGACAAGGAGGCTCAGGTGTGCTGTCCCATGTCATGCCTGAGTATGTCTGGGATGCTGACAGCATTGCATCACTGCATCATTGCATCCAGCCTCCCCTGCAGTGGGAGCTGCTGACTTACACCACACTGCTGCTCTGGGGCAAGTGCTGAAATGCCATCCCAGCAAGGAGGCACTTTGCTTGAAAACAAAATCCAGCTCCACCTGTCAAGTATAAAAGTTGCAATCCTGGTCTCAGATGATAATCTTCTTTCAAACAGAGCAACTCAGTGGAGAACCAAGTACCCTGACAGTTCCTGTTTTTCAGTGACATTCAGAACAACTGCCTCTCCTAGTGTTTTGAGCAGCATAATGCCATTACTGAGTACAATGCTGCTAATCTTGTCTCCACTCTTTCCTCTGAAGGGGAAAACATCAAAGCTTTAATATTTGCACCTCCTACCTGGTATCTATCTACTGTGTCTCTACTCTTCCACCCTAGTCCATTTTGAGCTGAAATCCTTGCCTTATCACATTCAGCAGTTGTCTGTTGATTGCAAGAATTAAAAGAACTTGGATCTGTGTCTTGGCTTGTACAATAGCATTTCTAAATATCTGCATGTCTCTGGCAAGCAGAACTCGGTGCTGGGGTCTCTTTTCATATAATACCTCAGAGTGACTTGGCATATTCATCACTCTGGAGGGTCCCTGAACAGACCTGTTTGCATGGAGAGACACAGTCAAGCTGCCTCCAGCCTTCAGAGCTCCACTGTCTTACAGAGGTTTTGCGGAATGTAAAGTAGGACGACAACCAGGAATGAAGTTGCATCCCCATGCTTCCTTCTAACAAGTGCTGACTCGTTTCTACAGTCCCCTCTGATAATGTACTGCTGGAAAGTCCCAGCCCAAATCATGTCCTTGTGACATGGTAGGGCTGCACCTGCTTGTTAATGCCAAAAGTACCCAACTCTTATTTATTAGTCCAGTGACCCGGAATAGAAGCGATGAGCTCTGTGTAGCATTTTGCTAACTCAGGAAACTCAAGAAGTCCTGGGTGTTAGAAAAGCACTACAGACATCCAAGAGCAAGTTTATTAACCCAGCAAGTTGAGCTACCCCAATGCCTGCAGTACAACAGACATAAGGATATTAAAATCAAAATAAATTGATAAAAGAGTGCACACTCTTGCAGTTCTGGATTGAAAACAGCAGATCTGCACTGCATTACAGCCACTGCAACAACAATGTTATATTAAAGTCTGTTAAGAAACCTCATTTTTAACTTGCTTTCATAGGTCACCAGTTATCTAAATGCAGAAATGAAGAATTTTTGCCACAGAACTGGGTTTTGAGTGGGCACAGAGAAAGGTGTGCATGCAAGGAAGGAGATTATTCATTTATTTCTCCTAAGACTGTGCAGGATACCAGAAATATCAGAACACACGGGGGCATGACCAGACCTGATGAGAACACTGTAACAAAAGGGAAATACGTGCTGAGAAACCAAGAGCAGCTGCTCATTCATGTGTGAAATGGTCCCATAAGGATCCAAGGGGAATCCACGACTCGAAATGGAACTTGGAGACAAAACAGTAACGAGTGCACTGGTGGGAACAAGAAGATTCTGCCCCAGCCCTTCCATTTGACAGGACCCCCTGTGGCTGGTGCCATGACCATTACTGCTTGTTAATGATAAGTCTCAACAAGAGCTCAGACTTGTGATTTGTCTTTAATAATGAAGAAGTAGGTTAAAAATTCCAGGGGGGACACACATAGGAGCATCTAAGGAAAAAGGGGTTACTACCATGCACGTAAAGAACATACATCTTTTGGGGCATCCCGTGGTGAAGGGCAACTTTAAGATACAGTTTCCTAGAAAACCAATTACGTTTGTGTCCCCTGGCTCCAAAATCCACGAAGTGCCACTGGGGATAGAAAGCCCCACTGAGCTGTTAAACCACTCCATGAATTTCAACAAAATTCATCAGAGGGGTCAAGTTCTCTGTGATGTTGTGACAATGCTTTTTGCTGCAGCAGCACTGTTCAGTGGGCACAGAGGACATGTTTTACAAGCCTCTGGGTGCTGCACTTGTCCTGTGTCACAGAAGAGGAAAGCAGTTTAAGATCAGCTCAACCAGGATTTGACAAAGCTGGAACACAGAACTAGCTAAATAGAGCTATACTTTCTATCCATAAGGAAATATGGTATAAGTGCTGTTCTTCAAGGCAAAGTGGAAGAAGTAGCAATTAAAGTCTTCCTGAGCATAGGGTACCAGGGACAGTGAGAAGTCAGTATTGCCTGTGTGTTGTTGGTCTGCTGGCAGAGCTGTTTGCTCAGGCACCTCAGTGGGGCTGCAGACTGAGACCTCTTCCAGCAGTGCCACTGGATCCAAGAGTGGAGGTCCAGCCACAGCCTGAAGGTTTCTTGGGCTTGTTTGTAGATGAAAGGGGGTAAGCAAGTGACTGTTGTGCTCACAAAAGGGATGGGGAGGGCAGAAAGGTGCCAGGCAGCACAAGAAATAGTCCTCAGGTTAACTCAGAGAGAGACAATTTGTGAGGCACCAGGTTCCTGGGGAAAGGCAAATTTGGACACGATGATTGTGGCCTCCTGTCACTTGTGTCCCTGTGTTCTGGAGAACAGGGTGACAAGCATGGTCATACTGTGAACATTCCCAAAGCTGCACACAGGGGGCAACACCCACGGGGTGAAAAATCCCATGAGATTGACTCAACTTGTAGGAAAACTTTTACCTCATAATTGTTTTCACCTGTGAGGGCTTGAATAATGCTGCAAAGTGCTGCTGCTTTTACCCATGCAGAAACAGCCTTGGATGAGTCAGAACATGGAAATAGCTCTGCTGACAGCGAAACAAAGGCCCTGGTCTCCTGCCATAGTGTAGAGGCAGTCACTGTGTTTGGAAAAGGGACATTCCAATTATGCATTCCAGTACACAGAGTGATTGCTCAGAGAACTCACCACTTCTGCAGAACCTTGTTACCTCCTCCAGCCCTTTTGTTCCCTGCAAAACTTCCTTCCAAAGACACTTCCTTTCCTTTCCCTTGTTCAAAGTACTTGCAGGGCTTTTTCCCCACTCTCTGCTTAAATGTGTTAATCTGCTCATTTTATTTCTCCTCCTCTCCTACCCAGTGCACACCGGGAATGACAAACTTGGATGTAACTTGAATGACAAACACGGCACTCTGGGCAGGACTTGATGATGGGTTTCTTGAACTGCTTGGCACATCTCCATTGCCAAATGCAGAACAAGCAGCACGTGTGGTTGCACTTGGAAAGGATCCCAAACCTCCCATCCAAGATGGTTTCTCACACACAGCTTCCATGCAGGTGCTGCACACCTCGTCCTGACTGGCCTGGATGGTGAAGGCCACCTTCATGTCATGCTCAAGTGCTGCCATGCACTTCATCTTGTGAGCCTTCCTCTGTTCTTGGCTGAAAGGCTGAAGCACTTGCAGCCCACATGTGTCACACATGTCCCTGTGGAGGTCCAGGCAGTGCTCTCCAAAGAGCCACTCTCCTGTGCACTGACACAGCTGCTCCTTGTCACCATAGGAGCTCCTGGCTGCTGGATCTTCCAGTCTGCTCCAGATGGCTTCCAAGGAGGAATGGGGCTTCACTTCCAGACTGTCATTTTGGTCACTGCAGCATGTTACATCGCTGGAGGCACCAGGCTTCTAAGCCACACAGGTTTCTGTCCCTGAGCATCAGCATCCTCTTCTTTGGCAGTGGGGCCACTCTTGGAGGGCTGCCAGGGCTGTGGGGGCTGCAGAGGGAGGTGGGGATGTCACAGGGAGATTAACTCATGTCCTTTTAATGACATAATTAGAAAAAACAGGATTTCCAAGAAACTACTGGGCATTAACAACCCAGCTCTCACTGATTTTACTTGAAGCCAACTGGAATTTCACACAACAGGGTGCAATGCCAGGCAGACCTTACGCAGACTGATGAATCCCAAGCTTTAATAAGACATCTTTGCCTCCATAACAATCTCGTGTTATTGCACTCCTTGCAGCAAGAGACAGTTTCAATCTGTTCTTGCCATGCTAGTTTTGCTATCTTAGCTTTACTTAATTGGTTACTGCAGGGTTGTCTCGGAGAGCTGAGATCTGAACTTTGAAACCATAGATTCTTATATCCAACCAAGGAAAGAAATGGGATTTCACACAGCAAAGTTGTCAGTAACAAAAGTGGACCAAAAATGCCGAACCACTGCATAAATGCATTAACTGGGGTCCGCTGACACAACCATCTGCTGAGCTCAGCCTTGGAGACTGGCTCCCACCAATTGAAGTCCTAAGTTATTATTTTGATAGTCATGTCTGAATTCTTGTCTGAAGTCAACTGCCCCTACAGAAGGCACGTCAAACTTTACTGTGGCCTCATCATGTGGGTTTGTTGTCCCTGTGAGTACACCCACCAAGCCCTCTGGTTTGACTGCCCCCCCTCCCCAGTTTTCACATGCAGATGTCTTGCTGATTCCTCTTTTGAAGCTTTTTGTTTCCGGTGCTCAGATCTTGGCTGACAGGAATGCAACCATGCTGTGTGCTGATTGCAGCTGGCAGGTGGATTAGACCCCATTCAGATGGCTGTGAAATGCCTCTGCAAGACAGAAATGGCAGAACAATGGATTATTTCACCATGAAGAGCCCAGAAACTGATGCAGACAGTCACGTTGAGGAGACCAGCTGAGGAGCATGCAGACATAAAGCAATTTTTGCTTCCACAAGCCCCAAGAGATCTTCCCAGCTCAAAGTTTTGGGGATCTGCTGCCAGCTCCCTTCCTCCTCACCTAAGCTGGTTCGTTTCTATGAGGTACAGGATGTTCTCATGATTTTCCAAAATATGTGGGAGCTACAGTTGCCAAGTAACAAAACCTCATCACTCTTTTCCTGAAATACATAATTCCTCGGTTTTCTGTTTCATGGAATGGACAGATGAAGCTGTGACTTAGGACACTTTTTCAGGATCAGGATCATTTAGACTCCAGTCTTGCCCCTGGCTAAATCTATTGGATACAGAGTTCAAGGTGAGGAAGGGATCTGACTGTCCTTTTGTCTCCTGTCTTCAAAAGCAAAACTGGGGATGCATTTCATGATTCACTGAACTGACTCAGTGACCAGTGTAATGAGATTTCATTAGGAATACAGCAATGCTGCGGCCAGGGAGAGGCAGCCTGACATTTTTTCAAGAGGTGTCCTTCCCCCTCACACACTGAAAAGCACTCATGGTGATCTCAAGCAAGGCCAGAACAAAGCTGATAGATCCCACTCCTTCACAGGAATTACAAGCAAAATTCAGCTCGTTGTGGTATTTGTGGAACTAAAGGAGGTCCACAGAGGGACAAACAAGATTATGAGGGATGACAAAGCTGCCTCTGGAGATGTGACTTGAGCCAGGAGAGGAGAAAGCTAGAAAAGGAGGATAGCATCAAGATTTACAACATGAAGAAGGCCCTAGGTAAGCTCTGGTTCAGCTGCTGTTCAGGAAGTCCCATAGTACTGGAACCAGTGGACATTTGCTGAATCTAATAGGGGATTGGTTTTAACAGTTAAAAGAAAGTGCTTTTTTACACTGTGGGGAGTGAACTTCTGGAACTGGCTGCCACAGGAAGCAGACGGAATTGTGAAAGTCAGGGAACAATTAGACAAAATCACAAGCATGGACAAAACATGGACAAAATCACACGGACACTAAATGTCCCCTCTGACACCCCTAATACAACAGCTGTGGCTGCTGCGAGGAGTATGAGGGGAAGTGGCCAAGCAAGTGTGCTTTCCCCAAATAGCATCTTTTATTGCCTGCGTTTACGACCCTATACTGGACATGATAGATCCAGGTTTGCTGTTATTTGTTACTTTTCTCTGGTTTGATAGAGGCTCTGCTCTTCCTGGACCAGGGCAGAGTTCATTCCCCTTTTGGTGTGACTCACCCTGGCCCCAGGAGAGCCAAGAAACTACCCCAGGTTCCATAAAGAACTATATTAACCTCTAAATTTCATCCAGGGGCTCATCCTCTCCTGAATATCTTGAAATCTTGTTCTGTGTCCTACTTTCCTTCTTCCTTCCATGCAGCAGCAAGAAGCATCTTGTAGCTGAGCTGCTTGTGAATCTTGAAGATGAAGAGTGTCTGAAAGTTGGCGACACATCAGCAGGTGACACAGTGACAACTCCATGCCTGTGCACTTCAATAAGCTAGTTATAAACAAGAGGGATTCTGTTCTAATGTTCCCAGTCTTTGCTACCACACTGGAGAGGACTGGACTAATGAAGATCTCCTCCTGTGAGCTCCATGAGGCATCTGCACTATTCCTTCTGCACTCATTACACTGAGCAGAACATAGACCAGAAAAAAAGCATTTTTTGCTGTCTGTAAATCATGAGTGGCACCAATGTATTGCTATTAGCAGCAGAAAAATGCCTTCCTCCCCCAACCTCATCCAACCCCATATACATACACCACTATGTCAAAGGGTGCTGGGGTGTCTGGATGGAAAATTAAATAGAGGTTGTGTTGTCTGAAGATAAATTGGTACCTCCCTTGGCATTAGTGATTTTGTCTTTTTCTGATTTGCCTTTTAACTTACAAAACACTGAGGCTAGAGATAAGGATGTGCTTTAAAACCCTAGCCTTTGTCCCCTCCCAGGCCCTCGTGAACAAATCCCGACTCTGAAATGAGCTCAGGCAGAAGATAAATGTTCTGGCAGTAATATGCAATATTATTTTTGGCACTCAAAGAATCTCAAGCTTGATAAGGGAAAATGGAAAGGGATACAAAGCTCTGGTTTTTTCAAGTGCAAGGGACCAAATTCTGTTCACCCATATGAACCCAGAATCCTTTCTATTTTTCTGGATTATTGCAGTAATTCCTGATGTTCACCAGAGTAGCTGGTTCTGGGGCCTTATTTAAAATCCAGCACATTCAGAGACCCTGGTGAAATCACACAATAACAGAGCTGAAAGACAAAGGCATGCAAAGACAGGGCCAACTCCCCAGCTCCTGCCCAAAGGCTGATTTGGTTTCGGACCATGTTAGCTGTAACAATGATAAGATTAACACCTGATATCAAGGGAAAGGCTGAGCTGTCTGTGACCTCCTCCAGCAGAACAGAACAGAGCTCCAGCCCCTCTGGCACATTAACATATGTTAGAGGAATGGCTTCTTTCCTGGCCTAGTGTGTATTTCCCTGCAGAGCCTTTGTGCAAAGCTCAGAGCAGTGTTTCTGCCGATACATCTGTGGGTATTTTGAATAAAACATGTGCCATTTGACATTGTTTGCCTGGGCTGCCGTGGATAACGGGAGAGGGCACCTGTTACTGCAGGGCAGAGAGCCACAAGGGGCTGGATCTGGCCTTTGTAAGAACAGAATGAAGCACAGGCAAACACAGAAGTGTGTCACATCTTTGATTCTGACTGAGCCCTGAACGAAGGACCCAGCTCACCCTGCACTGATCTAAGTACCAGTTGTATTTATTGCCTTAAGACAAGCAAAACTAAAAAGCCCAAACCTTTGATCTCTGTGTGTGTATTACCTTGTTACAGATGAGTTTGCTTTGGAAATCAAATGGGGAGGGCTTTTCAGAGCAAACGAAGTGGTTTTGAGGCAATGTTTCTAGTGCTCAGAGGGGCTCCTGTGTCCAGAGCACAGCTGTGCTCTGCAAATTTCCACATGTTTTGTCAAGCCTGGAAGTTTGATAAGAGACTCTCGGAGTCGTGAGAGCTCTCAGAGCAGCCTGTCACAGGGAACAACAGTTATTGAAGCTGCTGGTTTTAAACCATGAACTTGCCAAATCTCAGCTGTATTTGAGTGGCATGTGAGGAATGGCTGCATGGAATAGCTAGAGGCATCCCCACCTGTGGTGTCTACATAGAGTTAATAATTTGCTAGGGGTTGTTTGGTAATTAAGAACTGTTCAGTGGTACATTTCATAATCCAAGATTTGTATGATATGACCAGAAGGAGTGTCCTAGCATAAGAACGGGAACTCAGAATCTCCCTCCTAAAAGCTCTGAAATACCTTCAAGTCAGTTCAGTGCAGGAGCATTTTGAGAAGGATGTCAAGAAGAATCAGGAAGAGCCCTTAGAGGAAATTCATTTGGCCACCAGGAACAAAACTGTCTTCCAGACCAGCTTTAATGAAACACTTGTTCATTTTAGTTTCTGTCACTGTGTTTCTAACTGTAATGACATAATCCCTGTCAGCTGTTGTGGCAGTGACAGAAGTTGATCATCCCACGTCAGTAACACCAGGGGTGGCTCTGCAGAGAGCCTGGTGGGCATTCCCTGATGGACCATTGGCAAGGAGCAGGCAGTGGGAAGATGACTCCAAGATTATCTGTAACTAAAGAGTCTGCCCTTGACACCCATAGACCAGGGTCATACCCTGTCCTGGGCTCGAAACAGTTCAAAAACTTAAAATGCTGCTGGTCTTTGGTTTCATGAAGCTGATCATGGCAGCAAGGCCGTCTTTAGTGGAGTGTTAATATTTGGGGAGCCTTCATCTCCAACAGATTTCTGTTTCATGGAAACAAATTCATTCCTGTCTTCTACGCAGTCACAACAATCCATATCATACTATTTATTTGCTCTGATCACCCCTTGGTATGAAGCTTTGCTTCCTTGCTCTCCATCTGCTCTTGTTCTGTTTGGCACTGGACACTAGGGCCACTTTCCCTCAATAACCATCATGGTTTTCCACAGGGATGTTTATACACAACTGAGAGCTGGCTGCCTTGCCAGCAGTGGCTGTGGAAGGTTGTAACTTTTTCCAATGGCAAGGAAAAACCAGCAAGCTCACAGACACATCTATCAGTGAAGCTGCACAAGTGTATTAAACAGAGCAAACAAGAACTTTGCTGTTACACTTCAAGTAAATAGTTTGTCCTTCTCGGTTTGCTCCAGCATAAAAATCCCTCTGCCCTGTAAATGCCACTGCCAGTATTTATTTGTAAAGAGCTTGGATCTGTTTATTTATTTATCCATATTTAGTTTAAAAGTCTGGGCTCAAAATTAAACAGTCATTCATAATGTCATTATCTGCCTTGCTCTGCAGTCAGATACCGTGTGTAGTGTCACAGGACAAAACCTTTGGCAAGGGCTCTAGAAGAGCAATTTAGCTCCTCATCCATCTTGCCTGGCAGCATGATTGGCTTCCAAGCTTGCACTGCTAAATTTGTTATTTTACTCTGACATTATTGAGTGTTAAATCATTTTCTGAAGTGTTTATTGGTAATAGTTGAATTCCTTCCACCCATTTAAGCTGCTTTTGAAATGCAAACATTTCCTTGTATCTTGGAGCTTGATGGAAAGGTGGGGAAAGTTCCTCAGGGGGATGGATTGTAGAAATGACCAGCTCGTTAAGTAGGGACAGAATTTACCAGTCCTGTGGAGGAGAATACCCTCCTCCTTCCATCAGGACAAAACAGCAAACTCCCACTGCCACTCCACAGCACTCACATAAGGAAGGTTAACTTGTGTCTTGGTTCTCCCATCAGGAAGCAGATCATCCCTTTACTGGAACATCAGTGACTTCCTGACAGGATCTTTGCAGATCCTGAAGCTCCCTGAGAAGAAAGACAGGCTGTGATCTGCAGGATCAGGTGCTGAGGAGGTTATTAGTAGTCAATGTACCCATGCTTCCGAGTGTGGAGTGGGATCTGCAGCCCCTGCCTGGCATTGATGTCTTTCAGGGAGGAACCGGGAACCACTTTCTTGTACCTATTTAGGAAAATGGAGCAGAGGATCAGAGGGCAGAAATAAACAGAGAGATTAAAATCTAGTGTGGCAGTTGGAAGCTGAGCTGGACAACAAGGGCCAGAGGCAGGTCAAGCTGGGGAGGAGACAGGAGAGTCAGATTTTCAAATAAGCCCTTTGGCAATTGATCTCTTGAGGACACAGATATGACAGCCCAGCAGCCTGATCCAGGCTGATGTACTCAGTACTGCAGGTCCTCTTACCTCTTCTTGCTCCAGTGAAGACCCACAAATCAAAGTGTTTCTTTTCTTTTTATTTTTAATGAAGAGGTCTGTTGAGTCTCTTTCCTGCATCTGGGAGATACTTTCCAATCTGATGAACACTGACTTTCAGAGATGACACCAATAACTGTCTGCCGAGATCACAGTAGCAATCAAGACTCCTTTGATGGCAGAGCTAAAAATATGCTCCCCAGCTGACACAGCCTTCAGGAGGAGAACATATAGTTTGGTTTGAAAGAAAACATCTTCCTTTGTCTCCATGTCTTCTGCTGCCAGAGGACACCACATCTGTGACAACCGTGCAAGCAGGTTACGTCTGTCTTCTGAACTGCAGCACCCAAGTACAGACCCATACAACCTCCAGCCTCAGCCAGAGGAAAGCTGTAAACCCTCTGAGTGCCTTGGAGAAAGGTGTCATTGGTGGTTTTGCCTCCCTGGTCACCTATCAAGTTATTGCATGGCAGGAGCCATATCTTAGGGTCTGGAGCAGATTGCCTTTGCCAATCCCTCAGGTTCAGTTTCAGTCCTCTTGGTCAGCTGCCCCAGCTCTTTCCTTTCCTATCTGCTGCTCTGCCTGCTCTCCTCCTTGCTAAATCCAGGGTGCTGGCTAACAAGCCCTGGCTAATGAGATATTCCCAGAGCCCTGCTTCGGCATTCGTAAAGGAGACAGTGGTAAGTAGTGCCACTGCCACCTCCTGGGCTTTCTGAGGACTAGAGCTCATCCCGTGGATTGCAAATGCAGACTCATGCCAACGCTGGGCAACAGGTCATGGATTGCCCAGCTTCGACCTGTGCCAGCCCTCCCCCTTCCCAGGCCGAGAGAGTGATGGAAATCACCAGCTGGCGTTTGCAGGTCTCCCTCCCCCTGGACGCATTAGCTAAAGATGGATCATTAAGGCTTTTGGGTAGGAGAGGTACAGATGAACAATCACACACAATAACAATTCCACATTTATAATGTGTAATGTGTCAGGGGGTGAAAGGTTGAGCAACCCACTTTGGCAAGTGGAAATAGCAAAGAGGGCGTATTTTTCTGGCTAAATGAAAGCCTTCTCTGCGTGTTATTTTTTTTATGCCTCTGTGTGCGTAACTTGAACGCACAGAAACGAAGAATTCACTTGTTTGGTCAGACAGAAATACACCAGATTTATTGTTTTGAGAGGTACAGGGGGTATTTCTATGTGGCTGTGGTGGCTATAGTTGACAGCACAATATTCTTTCAAAAAAAAAGGCATTCACCCAAGAATGTCTCTGGACTCAGTCCCGGACCCTCAGTCCTGGAGGTGGATGTCCGATCCCTAAACTTCTGTGGGCAGTGCTCCATTGCCAGGAGTCTGTTTGATGCTCCCATTTAGGGTATTTGCTCTGAAGATGTACGACCTCCCTCTAACTGAGCCTTCAGTGTGGAAGCTTTCTGGCTTGTCCTGGCAACGGAAGAACATAAGGAAGCCATTCCGGTAGTTCTTGTTCATCCATCCGTAGAGCAGGGGGTTGACAAACGTAGAACACATGGCCCCAACGTGGAAGACAGAGTACAGGAGTTTGTACTCCTGGAAAATAAGAACCAGATCAAGATCAATGGCAAGCTGGAATATGTGGAAGGGGAGCCAACAGACCGCAAATACCACAACTACCATCACTAGCATTTTGGTGGTCTTCCTCCTCCGGCACTGGTTTTCATTCCTAGAAGTGGGACTGACATGGTTTTTCAGCTTGAACCAGATCCTGGTGTAGGCATAACAAATAATTGCCAGAGGAAGGACATACTGCAGGAGGAGCATGGACAGACTGTAGATGGTGGCATCTCTGTTGTTACCAGAGGGCCATTTTTCTGAGCAGACAGCCATCTTGAGGTTGATGGATGGGATTTCCTCGTATCGATACTCTCTGAAGATGGCCAGAGGGCCTGCCAGGACAGCTGCTGCCAGCCACATGACAGCTATGATGGTGAAGCTGAGCCTCTTGGAAATCCTGCTGTCCAGGTGGAAAACGATACACCGATACCTATCCAGGGCAATCACAGTTAGGGTGAGAGTGGACACGTGGACACTCAGAGCTTGAGCATAAGGGACCAGGTGACAAAGAACAGCTCCAAACTTCCACTCATCCAGCAGGGTGTACACCAGGGTGAAGGGCAGGCAGAGTGTGTCCACCATCAGGTCTGCCAGGGCCAGGTTAGCTATGAAGAAGTTGGTGACAGTCCTCATGGTCTTGTACTTGACTATGATGTAGATGACCAGGGAGTTGCCGATGAACCCCAGCAGAATGATGAGGGAGTAGGCAGCAATCAGGACAACCTGGACCCCCAGGATCTTGGTGCTGTCCATCATAACACTGCGGGACCCAGAGAGATCCTGGGTAGGAGTGACAAAGTCCTTGGCATGCCAGCCCTCTGGCAGCTTCTCATCTAATGCTGTCTTCTCCAAGGTGAAAGTGCTGTTGGCTCCCTCAAATGGTCCCATGCCTGGTCTGAGACTTTTCATCAGGAGGAGAAGGAGGTCTGGAACACAGACACAGCAGAAGTGAGAGCACGGGAGACAGCAGAGCATCTGCAAGAACTGAGACTCAAAGGGCATATCCCACATGGCATTTTGGGCTAAACAGCAGTGGCATGCTCCTTCCTTCTCCCTTCACACTGAATGGCCCCTCAGTTCTCTTACAGTTCCTGTTAGAGCCTATGATCAGCTGAATACCGGTTCCCCAAGGAAAAGTCAGCAAAAAATGCAACTTTTCACACAAGTTTTTGAGATTCTGTTTGTTTGAATTGGTCAGGGAAAAAACCCTCCACCAGCCAGAGCCAAACTGGAAGGTCTTGAAAAAATTGCCTGCATGCAGGCACGCTGCCTTTCCTCTTTTTCAGGCCAGCCTTTGCAAGACAAGCCAAACATTTGGAACTTCTTGGGGCTGACAGAAAAACTTAATGATAGTGTCACTCATCTTTGATGAGATTTACTTGCCAACAAAAATGCCCTTCCTAAGAACTAGGAAAGGAGAAAAACAAGACACTCTCAAATTCAGGGTATTCTTCTCCATCTCCCCATAACAATTTATTTCCAGACTGTGCACCAGGTTTTTCCAGTCTCTTATTTCTCACCTCTCAAGGTGAAAATATCTGTTCCCCTGTCTCTGCAGGAGTCTCTGCCACTGCTCCTGATAGTGATGCAGCCACCCAATCAACCCAGTACTGTCTGCTCCCCTGATTATATGGGTGGCATAGCTAACGCCATTTTATCACTCTCCCTGTGACCAAATGGGTCACATACTCATTCCCTGACCCTCATTATCAGGCTCTCAAGGTCCTGTGAACCAAGCAGACATACCAGTTTTCTTTTTCCTTCCCCTGACAGTCTCAAGGTTCCCGAGCACCAGGCAATTATTCCCTTCCTTGCTGGCCTTGAAGGTCACAGGCACCCAGCCAGGCAGGTGGTGTTGATGTCCCCATCACAGAACAGGGAAGTGTGAGAGCACACAGGGCACAGTTACAAGGCCTAAGTAGGCAACTACTGGACAGTGAGACCAGTGAACCCTGTGGCCAAGGATACCTCCACTGTCCTCTCCTTCATTCAGGGATTCAGTGAGTGATTCATATTCTTTTATAGGATTTTTGAGTCTAGATTGTTATAGTGATACAACAAGCTATGTACTAGGATTTGGCCCAATCTGAAGAGGGTCCAGGTGATTATAAATTATAAGTTGCACTATAAATGCTGTATTACTTAGGTGATTAGAAATTATAAGTTGTTTACAAATTCTGTATTTTGCTACTTATAGACTGTGCTATGCTCATTCTGCTTGTAGAAATCCCATGCTGCTCCAGTCATGAATTCTGTGCTATACTAATCCTAGTAGCCTGATAAGGAAAGAAAGCTTTAGCTGGAACCACAATTTAGTGCCATCACCACTGTGCCAAGGATCCCTAAAAGAACCTCTCTGTCCCCTCGTTGTTGGTGACCCCCAGGCATCTGCTGGCTTTGCAGAGGAGGGAGCTTCTGCAGGGACACGCACGTGCAGGGCACAAACCACTGAAGCTGTGAACAAGCCTCCAGTGGAGCTGCTGCTGAGCATCCAGGCACAGACAGGCCCGAAAGCCAGAGCCCCAGCATCCATCAGCCTCCTGGTGCTCAAACGCCTGCAGGAGATGGCTTTGGGAGCAGGAGCCCGAGGAGCCAGAACTGACTCAGCCTGGAACCCCTGGCTGGCGTTCGGTGCCGCTGGAACAGCAGAGTGTTGTCACGGCCGGGTTTCCATCGAAGCCAAACACAGCAGGAGAAAAGCCAGCTTTGTTACTGGCTCCTCCTCAGCCTCTGTGGCTCAGAACTGCTGCTGGGACATGTGGAGAGGGGTGGAAATGGCCCCTCACACATCCTCTGTCCCCAGCACTGTGAGCGGGGCCCCGATTCCCACTTGCAGACTTGAATAAAAGTGAGCAAAAGTCATCACTGCCCAAACAGGGAGGTTTGCAGAGCATTATGTGTTTGCAGAGAGGGGAGAAAATGCCCTTCCATTAAGGGAGGGAGGCAAAGAGCTTAAATGAAGTGGAAATTAGAGGCAGACTGCTCAATACCTTCTCAACCTCCTTGAGGAAGGACTGGTCTGGGTTCGTACCAGGAGGGACAGGAGCACTGCTGACTGGGTGCTGGTGGCCTTCCCGCAAGTCTCGTGCCCTGCAAGCCAACGTTTTAAGGACAGCCTGTCCTTAGGAAGGGAGAACTCCTTCCTTGCAGAGCATCTGTGTTATACGTCTTCTAAGAAGGGAGAGAGGAGTTGAGAGCTGTGCCATGCAGTGGATGCAGTGGAAAGGGAAGCCAGGGAGCAGGCAGGGCCCTGGGAAGATGGCACAGCCACAGCCTTTTCGTCAGAACCTAACCCCCAGCAGCAGCAGCCCTCAGCCACCTGCATCTGGGGCACAGCAAACCCTACTGCCAGGACAGCAAGGTCAGGGAAGGAAACAGGGCAAGTGCTGGGCACACTTTCAGTGGCTGTGCTTTCCCTGCTTGTTCTCAGTCTGGGTTTTATACCTTCCACATTGCCCAGCATTATTTTATCACTTGTTTTCCTCTCTTCTGTGACTTCAGTACCCAAGTCCTGGCACTACACCAGTGGACACTCCCTTCCCTTTTTCCCCATCTCACCCACCACTGCCAGTTCCCAAGCTCACATCTCAGCCTATTTCCTTTCACTGGAGACTGGCAGTTACCCACCATCTGAGAGGAGCCAGGAACATCATGATTATTGGAGCTGTTTCGCTTCCTAACAAAATGGCCTTAATGGAGTTACTATTTGATTTGGTTTGTTTTGTCTTTTTTCCAAAGGGGAACTATTACAAATCAATTAAGACATTTTAATTAAGAGACAAAATGGTCATAATAAATGTTCCCACTCCAGGGGCTGCCTGGAGGTCACTGGGATGCTGCTAGGAGTGGACTGAGGTCTGTTCCAGCAAGTAATGGAAGTCCTGGCATATGTATAGGCTGCTGTCAGACACACGCTCCCCTGCCTAACAGGCCTGCCAGCCTAGATGGAAAAATCCTTGGAGCTGAGAGCCAACTGCTTTTGGGACAACAAAGCAGTAGGACAGACCAGGAGGAGGCAGAAATACTACCCTAAGCCCTTTCCTCTGTGCTGAGCTGCCATGAAGGGATGGAGAAACAGGGAGCTGCCTATATCAGGATAACCATAATCCTCACCCTCTCCTCCAGCTGAAGTTCAGCCTGAGACAGGGCTGGGGCCCAGGGGTGGCTCCCAATGAGGCAGAGAGCTGTTCCCTGGGCCAGCAGGCTTCAGCATTTGGGAAGGGGGAAGCACAGAGGAGCCATTCACTCAGCACTCTGCTGTCAACGACTGAGAGGGACAGTGACCAGTGTGACAGGTCCAAACTCCATTCCTACAGAGGGCCTAGAGTAGGTGCCCTGAGTCTCACGCACCTCTGCTACCTGGGGATGCCCTGTCTCCCTCCATGCCCCTATTGCAGCCCCAGGCACACAGCCAGCCTGGTGCAGGTCTGTCAGGGCTCATCCAGGCCTGGAAGAGCCACCTGCAAAGCCTGGCAGGGTTCAGAAAGCAGGGCTGGAGAAAACAGAGCTTGTTAATTAGAATTTCTCTTTTTGTCCAAAGAGCAAGACTGATTGGTTTGATTTGAAAGGAGGTAGTGGAGGAACTTGGGCCAGCCTCTACTCTCTGGCTAATGACAGCTACAACCTCCTTCTACAGCAGACCTGGAGTGTGAGGGATAGGCTGGTAGATACGTCCATCACTTGGTTCACTGGTTTCTTCCATGCTGTGTCCTTCCTCCAAAGGAGCTCAACTCCATGAAATCCCTTCATCTCCACCATCCCAGTCAGGAGCACTGACTCATCTCATCCCCAGACCCATATTCAGACAGGAGTCCATGACAAGGAGGTCTGAGACCATCCCTCACCACCAGAACCTGGTGGTCACCCTTGGACAAGCCACCTTCTACCACCTTCACATTCCCCTCCAACACTTGAGAAGCAGCAAAGTTCAGCCCTGCACCCCACAGCACTTAAGGGAGGAGAACAAAATAAACTAAGATATGAGGTTAACCAGCCTGCCAGAGACCACACAGCACATCCACAGCAGGACTGGGAACAGAGCCCAAGTTTTCTAACTCCAGCCTCCTGCATTCACCACCAGAGAAGACTCTGCATCTCTCAGCATAAAACCTGAACAAAGATTTCAGGAACTGAGTGAAAATGGCAAATGTGACTGAGGAAGGGGAGCTGGTTTTGCCTTCTCTGTGTAATGGGCAGGTTTCAGGACAAACAGCAGCTCTGGGATGATTTCCTGTAGCCAAAGAGTACATAGAAGTTGTCCCAGGTCCTTCCATCTCCAGGAAAGGGGTGACTGTCCTATTCTGACACTATGGCAGAAGGGCAAAACCCTCTGATCTGCCCATCTTATGCTCCAGCTTTGTAAATTATGTATCCAGCTCAGGCCCACTGGCACAGAAACCTCATGGCACCAGACACTGATTGCGACCCAAAACTGCTCCCAGAGGACCCCAGCATAGAACTGGCACTGGGAGACAAAATGAGGAGGAGATGCACCAGGCATTTCTTGTGGTTCCTCACACTAAAAATTTTCGCATTCCTGCCTAGGCTGGAAACATGGAAGACTCTGAAGGAGACAAGGCAAGAACCCAGCTCAGGACAGGATGACAAAGAAGGTGGTGAGAAGAGATCTGTTTGGCAGGGGTGCGTGCTTTCTCATGGGAATTTATCCTAGAGAAAGCACAGGGGAACAGTGCAGGGCCCTCTGTCCTGTGGGACATGCCATGGGAGCCGAGCAAGGCTGGCTGGGAGACACACTAGTTGTTGGGGATGCAGAAATGCAGAGATACATTGGTGGATGGATCCTGGTTAACCTGGGGAGCCTGTTCCTTCCTGAAATTTGGATGACACAAGGGAGCAGAGGGAAATAACATCTCATTAACACAGAGAACATCCAGTATCCTGCTTTGGGACAAATCAGAAACTCTGGAGGTGAAATACAGCTGCATCGGGACTAGAAGAGGATTTCTCTGTTCAACGATCAACATGCAATGAGTGCAAAGAGGAAGCATGCACTGATTTTCCTCCTGCAGTCCCCTATCTCCCTGTGCATCTCCCTCTCTGAGGGCATTGATCTGTGGCAGCACCAAGTGCCAGCAGTGTGTGCAGTCCCAGCATGGAGCAGCTACAGGAGGTTTGTACCAAGCCACGAGGAGGCAAATTGCAGGAGAGATTAGGATTTCTCAGACAGCCACGCACTCAGCCCCACTCCTGCAGCGCACTGCTCTGGAGCTGTACGTGCCTGGGTTCTGCAGCCCCCTGGAGCAACCTGCTCTCCTGACTGCTCTCACTCAGCATCCTGCTTCCCAGGTTCCCGTTCGAAGCTCTCCTGCCAGTATTTCTTGTTCACTTTCTCTATTCCAGCTCTCAGGGCTGTCAATCCCCAAATCCAGTTTCCCAAAGATGCTTGGAGCTTTTTTTGCCTGAGCCATGTGGCGTGGGCAAGTCCTGGCCCCATCTCAGCCCTGCTGCTCAGATGAGCCCTCCCCGACCTACCTCCAAAGGCCAGAGTGTCCTCCTCCTTCAGGAACTGAGCTGCTCACCACCAGTTACTGTCTCATCGCTGGCCAGGACGGAGCACTTGGTCCTCTCCACTCTCTGGAAGTCAACCTGTGGCAAAGGGGTGAAAGGCACTTTTCTGCAACGGTCCTTGGAGAAGCGTGGAAGTCAGGAGAGGATCTGGGTTGCCAGAGGATGCTTCATTGCCGGGGGTAGCTTTGGAACCCCACCGTGAGCATCTGGAGAGGCCCCTCTCGCAGGGTGACTGACAGCCCCTGTCTCACAAAGCTGGATGCTGTGTTCGCTCCTGAATGAGAGAAAGGCAGAGAGTGTGTGTTTAACAAACAGGAATGGAAAGGGGGAGGGAGTCTGCTGCTGCTGTTTATACAGTGTTCAGCCACTGAGGGGCTTCTTGCATCGAGCAGAGAGAAGCTTTTCCACCACATCCAGTTTCCTCTCCAGGGAGAAGTGGTGGGGGCTGGAGATCTGCAGGCTCCTTGTCCATGCCACTGACCTGGGCAAGTGTTCATCCATCTTCACTCTGTAGGTGTCCCATCTCCTCAGACTTTAAACTCATTGGGATTGGCATGGTCATGTCCAGAGATGAATCTCCCCTGCAGCAAGAGGTCTGCAGGTCTTGCAGCTCAGCAGAGCCTTCACAGACCTTTCCCCATCCTCATCTGCCTCAGCGTTTAGACAGTACCCTGCACAGAGCGATCTGCTGCCTTGGGACAGGCCTTCAGGTACTCCTGAGATTCAAACAAAAGTAATGCTGAAAAGTTTTAGCTACTTGGCAATGGCTCAGTCTGCTCCAGAGCCAGATTCAGTGTGGACATGGGGCTTGAGTGAGTTTCAATTTTAGGGTGCTGTCCACACACCTGGAGCAAGAAAGAGGGAGAGGCACAAAAGCAGCATCCTCATGTACAAATCTGCAAAATCTAAGCTCACGGGAGCCCAGGAAAGCACCCTAAGGGCAACACATGGAAGCAGATAAGCACAGCTTCCTACCTGTCCAAAGGTTTTGCCTTCAAAGAGAAGCCATGTGTGTTCCTAGCGTGGGATTTCCACCTCAGGCAACGTGTGAGTTTGCAGCTCATCTAGGCTAGGAAATGTTCCCAAAGGCTGGGGAGAAGGACACTTCTCTTCGGCTTCAAATATCTACAGTTAGAATTTTATCAGAGAAGTTTTGCTCTTTACCCCCACAGTGGACTTTGTTGTCCTCATCTTTGTGAGAACGGAAGCAGGGAGGCTTTTCAACCAATGCTGTGTGCCACAGAAGTCATAATACACCAGGAAAAAGAAAACACTCCAATGGCTCAGCAGAAAAAGGCGAATGAGAACATTCCTGGAATCACAAAGAAAGTGACACTTGAACCCAAGACTTGGACAAGGGTCCTCATGAGTCCCATCCTCCCCCCTGCTCTCCCTGTCTTCCCTTCAGAAAGGAAAGGACTCTGCCCAAAATCCACCAGCTGTGCTCTCTGGATTTTTATGGGAGATTTTTGTCTTCTGCCCCTTCGTTTTCCCTGAGGCTGTTGATTTAGCTGAGAGTGGAGGGAAGGAGGACAAGGCAAAGCTGCTTGGAAGGAACCATTGTTGTCTCCCACTGGTCTGCAGAGAGAGGCAAAGAGCAGCTAATGGGAAGTGAGTGGTACATGCTATTCCCCCCATTCCTGGTAAATGGATACTCCTTCTCTCCAGGGTCCTCATCAGTGGACGGTTGATTTCTGCTTAAGTGAGATTTGGTTTCCCCCTTCTCTTCTTTGTAAGACTTTTTTTGCCCATTCCCCAGATTCCTTTGCTACAGCTCCCCACTCTTCTCTTCCCGGGGCTGGAATAAGATGCCTGAGGAGAAGGCAGTGATTGACAGGAGAGAAATTTGTGAAGCTGTGAACCTTTATCAGGACCATGGGGTGAATTCCAGTCATTTTTGGCATGAGGTATTTTGCTGGATGACAGCAAATGCAAATTCTTAAATCATGGATTAGTCAGTGCAAGTCCCCAAGACATCCTCTCCCATGGTCTCAGCAGTCCAGTGGAGGCATTAGCAACAAAACTTGCTGTGCTCCAAAACGTCAGCTCACCTTTCTTACCAGACAGAGCAGTGCAGTGAGGTACAGTCGAGCTCTCAGCAGGCCTGGGCTGTCACCCCATCTGGCAGCCACCAAGCCAGGGTTTGTCCCCACTTCCCAGCCCTCTCCCTGGAGCCAGGCTCTTCTCACGGCACTGCAGACATGGGCTGCCTGCCAGTCTGCCTAATCTCACCCAGCTACAGTGTAATTACTGCCGGCAGCGAGAGCAGCACAGCCCTGATGCTGCCTGGCCCTCGGCTTATCCACAGGGAAGGGACATCCAGGGCCTGTGGTGCCAGAACCCTCCCGCTGCTGGTGGGTCAAGGGGAGCAGTCACAGCACAAGCTGTGGCAACCTGAACACCGAGGTGCAAAACTACCTCCCCACATGGCTGACAGATCCCAAAGCAGCTGAGGGGCTTTCCAAGCTTCAACCAACAACTGTACCCCAAAGGAGGCACATGGGGAAACACAAAACTGGTGCTTTGCATGGCCCTGGGGTGTGGAAGGCTGCACAGCCCCGAGCAGAGGTGCCAGGGCCCACTGTTGTCACCTCAGACCCTGGGTGGTTGCACACACGGGCTGGATACACACAAATGCCTGCACAGGTGTCCCAGGAGCCTCGTGTCCTTTCAAACATGGGATCATTCAAAGGATCTTGAAGCTCCAAAGCCTTTCCCAGTGGTTAGGCTTTGATTAGGCAAAAGCTAGTCTGCTCACCCGTGCTTCTGAGAGTACAACAATGAATGTTGTGCTCCAGGGAGCAAAAATGATGTCAAAATGGGGCAGAGGAAAGGGCTGCCTTTAGATCCATGATCTGCTCTGCCTCAGTGAGCAGGCAGGTCCTCAGTCTGATCACCTTACAGCTGTAAACCATCCACTGTAGCTCAGCTTCTGTCAGAAAAGGAAGGTGGATTATCTGTTCGCTCCCTGGGAGCAATCTCTAAGAAAACTGTTACCAAGGCTTCCAGATGCTCTGGTTCATCCTGCTTCATCTGGAGCAGCAATACTGGCATACTTTACAAAGCAGCTTTTCATTTTTTAAACATCTGTTTAATTCCACCTGTATGTAACCAAAATATTTCCACTTCTCCTTCCTGCGGTGTCAAGCCTGTGTTTTCCTGAGCAGTCTCCAAAGCATCAGCAAGCAAGTTGTGGTAACACAAAAGCCCCTTTTCCATTTGAGCCCGGGAGTTCACGGATGCAGTGGATTTGGGAGTCTGATGCATTTGGGAACTAAATTAGCCACAAAGAGACTCAGGGGTGGGAGGGTGGATAGAAAGCTGTCTTCACCCTCTCTGAATTTAAAAGCAGGTTCTCATTTCGTAACAGCTTTTTGTCCCCATGTGAACATTTCTGGAATTAGTGAAGGAGCAGAGACAGCATCAGGGACAAGGTTTTGCTAAAATACCTGAATGATCTGACACCACAATGAGAGGCACCGGAGAAGCAAGAGGAGAGACAAACTCTTGAGGGTTGTCCTGGGCCTGCCACAGCTCTGCTCTCCTTCAGGGCAGGCAGAAGTCAGAGATGCTGAGTGTGTCTGCAGGATAAGGGTCAGTGAGCCAGGAAGAAGGAGAACACATGGAAAAAGATTAATAGGGTTTCTGTCCTGCTAAAGAGGACACACATCACCACTCTTCAGCTCCTGCCCCACTGGGGTCAAACCCACAGGGCTCATTTGATTAAGCTGATTAATGCTGAGGATAGTTTACTCCTTCCATCCCCTTCCCACCCCTGGATCTCACAAAATCCCCTTGATCATCTTCACATCATGGCAGAAGGACTCCAGGCAGCTCAGCAGGGTTCGTCTGGGCAGACATCAGCGCCGCTGAGCCCAGAACTGGCCCCTGGATTTAGCTGCTGTTTCTGCAAGTCACAGCACTCAAAGCTTTGCTAATTTATTAGAGGGATGTTGCTTGTTGTTTGTGTACCAAGCCAGGTAGAAAACAGCTTCTGCAGGAGAGGATAATTGCAGTCAGATAAGCGCTTCAGAGCCAGGATTGCAAAAATATGATATGTTGTGGACCAGCAGTTGTCTGGATAAACTAGAAACATGGATGAGTTTTTAGGTCCAAGCCTGTTTCCCCATCTGTCACAGATTCCCTATCTGCCTTTGGGAAAATCATCACTTGATGTGTCTCAATTCTCTGTACAGAAAAAAAGTGGTAAAAATGCTTAACTCTGGCAAACTCACCCCTGGATCAGTGGCCTACATGCACTACGAGGGACCTGCTGCAGCAGTGGCAGCTGTTTTCCCATTTTGCCCCGTGTGATTTCTTTCTAAGTTGCCCATTTCATTTAAGCAGCATGTTCTACAGTCAGGGTCTTTCTCTCCCAGGCTGGTTACTCCTGTTTCACAGTCCCACAATGAAGTTACAAATTTGTGCCCAGTCTGTCACTCCTGAGATGACAAACAGATAAATGCCAGATTGTGTGATGGGAACAGACAGAGCTGGATGGGCTGATGGCAGCCCCAGCCTAAACCCTACCAAAGAGTCATGACTGGAGGTGATGCAAGTGGCTGGAAAATTCAAGGCATGGTGTGTCTCCTGTGGGCTTGCTGCCAAAAGGCACCGGGTTTCCAGGAGCTGAGATCCGGTGCGCAGCACCACCTTAGCAGCAGCAGGATTGTGTTTGCTGCTTCACTATCTCACTCCATATTTCCTAGTCCTGGAGGGACCCCCTTCAGCTGTCAGCAGGGAGCAGTTTCCCTGAGCCATGCTCAGCCCTGCGGTGACAGTCCAGCAGCAGTGTCCGAGCACACCAGCACTGCCGGTGGCTCTTCACACCAGGGCAGGAGGGTCAGATCCACTCCTCTAACAACCCAGGGATTTGGCTGGGAATCCATTTGGCTCTGTGTTCCCAAGAGACATGACTCACAAGCCACTGTCTGACACCAAGAGATAGGTATGACACCGAGTGCCCCATGGGAGAGAGCAGCAGCCCCAGGGTATGAGCAGAGCACGCACAAGCTGAGCAGAAACGGTGCTGAAAAGCACAAAGCCTTATAAAGGCAGTGCTCCAGGTTTGTCCTTCTCTCAGCTCTTCCAGGCGATGAAAAGGACGACTCACAGCCCTAATTAACTTGAACATGCTAATACCACTGAGCTCCCCTGGCCAGCAAATTTGGCACGAGGCGTATGGGACACTTTCCAAACAACTGCTCAGGGGAGCGCGTGCCTCCAATTTATTATTCGATGAGCAGAGTTTCCTCTCTGCCTTCGCTGAAGAGCTCAGACCAGACACATGAGGGAGGTGAGTCTGGAGCCTGCAAATCCACTTTGAAAGCCATTTTGTGCCAGAGGGAATAGAGACTTATTTCTCCTCAGGCATTTAAGGCATTTAAGGTATCAGGGGAAATATGGCTTTGTTACCTCTGGGAGTGCTCAGGGCTTCTGAATGCTGCAGTCTGTGGTGCTCAGCTTCCCATGGGGAAATCCACATTCCTTCAGGGTGACATTCACTCTGGGCAGAAGATGTGCAGCCTCCCTCAACACACTCCTTCCAGGACCGTGTGCATTGTCATTTTGCAGGGTAAAGCAGAGGAGACAGCCCAGATAACCAGAGAAAGGGGGAAGGTGACAGGGGCCCTGACATTGTGTGTCCAGGATGGGTTATTCCCTCTTTTGACAGCTATCCTGAGCAAGGCAATGCCCTGGCTTATCCCCCTGAAAAAGGAGAGAGAAGGAGCCTGCCCAGTTCCTGTTTCAAATTAAATCCGTTTGTGAGCTTTGGATGGGGAGCAAAGGGCAGCGCTCTGAAAAAGATCAATTCATCCCCGTGGTACAATCATCACTCTCAGCATTTACTGTACTGTCAAAACTGGAGGCAAGAGCTACAGCCTCCTGAAGGCCGCCACCTGCCCCTGGCCTTGGCTTCAGCCTGGCTGCCTCCCAGGGCAGCCCTGGCCCCAGGGCTGTTCAGGGCAGCTCCAGCACAGGGTTTGGGTGGTAGCAAGCTGTCCGACCAAGCCCTGCCACAGCCTCACCAGTACAGACACCAGCAACATCTCAGAAGGTTTGTTCAGTATTCCCAGGACCATGCTGGTTTGACCATCCATCCCTCCCCCTCCTCAGGGTTAAAGGACTCCTCCTCAACATCACCAGCAGCCTCCTTCACACCCCTGCGTTCCTCCTCCTGGGCTGGCCTGTCCCTCATCCTTGGCATCTCCTGTGGCCATCAGCTGCATGGCCAGTCATGACACCTTGTGCTTACTGAGGGCACAGCTCTCCCCCCTCCCTCCCCATCACATCCTTTGCAAACATTCGTTGTTATGGTGACAGCTCCAGAAAGAAAATCTTTTTGAGGATCTTTCTGAGTTTTTAACAAAGGTACAGCCACTTTAATTATTTTCTCCGAGGCAGGTTGTTATCTTGCTCGATGGCAACTGAATTTCTTTCGTTTTGTTTCTAGTGACCACTTTGATATTGCTCAGGCTCTGGCTTTTGCTGTGTGGCTGTAAGAATTGGAAGGGGGAGAGGTGGAACCAGGTACAAAGAGCTGCTTCTAAATTCTGCTGGGGGTCACAGGATGTGCCTTCACGCTGAGGCTGCCAAGGTGCAGACAGTGTGGAGTCTGAGTTTCTCCAAAACAAAGGAGATTTTGGAGCACATCTGCATCTTTCTCAGATAGCAAAGTGCAAAGTAAATAGGAAGGGGGGACATTTATTACAATGACCTGTGCTGTGTGTGAAATGCTTCACTGACAGATACTTGTGGAATCTTCTGCAGAAACATCCCTTGGCTTTTGAAGGCTGCATATTGGTAAATGAATTCTTTCCATCTCCACTGAATGGACTGAAGACTTTTATATGTGACATCATGCAGAGGACTGTGCTCTGTACCTGTCTTTAATGCAAGTAATGAATATAGCAAACAGCCTCAGATCAGCCAGGAAAAAGCAACCTGGGGATGGAATGTGACCACATGCCTGGATTTCATGGCTACTGTGTTCTGACCGTGGAATATGGATGCTCACGGACAGGACTCCAGCACCTTGAGCAGCCAAGCCCGTCCAGCCCACTTTTGTAAGATGAGACCATGAAGACCTTTCCCACTGAGCTGTGGTCAGAAATATAAAAAAAACCCATAAAAACCAAATCCCCCACATGCTTCAGGCTCTGCAGAAGCAGCTCAACACGTCTGTGAACGCTCAGCAGCCTCACCATGCATCCAAATGCAGGAGAAGAGCGTTCCAGAGCATCTGCACCCAGTGACCAGTGGATTGGCTGGGGGCTGACCCGTGGAAGGCTGAGAGGACAAAGCTGCTCTGGCCAAGCCTGTGCAGTATGTGGAGTGTCACAGTGGTTTCATGCACAGTTCAGAGTAAACAGGCAAACAAGCGGCAGCCAGAAATGTTAATATTTGCAGAAATCTCCTGGTTTTGGCGCCTGGGTGCAGGGTGCTGAAGGATGCTGGTGGAATGCAAACGTGGTGGATTCCTGGCTGCACAGAGGGGCGGCATGGGGAATCTCACATGTTGGAGTGACAGGCTGCCTGACAGACCTGGGGAGGGAAACTGGGCTGGGGAGTTCAGCAGCAAATGAAACTGTTCCCTTGGGGTTGAGTTATTTGAGCATTCCCCTGGGAAAAAAAAAAAAAAAAAAAAAAAAAAAAAGTTGGGATAAAGCCATTTTCATCCCCCTG
>VYXB01008839.1:199610-213139 GCA_013397135.1 Pachyramphus minor
TTTTGAGCATTCCCCGGGAAAAAAAAAAAAAAAAAAAAAAAAGAAGTTGTGATTAAGCCATGTTCATCCTCCTGTGCTTGTTTCAGAACCTGTTTCCTACACACCAACCCCAGTGGGCTGCAGGTGCCCCTGTCCCTTTTCTTGGACACATGAGGGACAAAATGAAACAAACTGTTGAACTCCTTCCCTTACTTGACCTGGGTCCTTTCATGAGATGTTTGGGGTGGTTTGAACTTGCTCAACACCTCTTGCCATCCCTACCAGTCTCTTATCTGGACCGTGGCTGCCAGTTCATGGAGGTATTTGGGGCTGGTCAGAAGCCTTCAGAGGCTCCAGAGCCTTCGAAGCTCTGACTTCAGCAAAACAGACGTGTCATTTGGGCCTTGGAAGAAAATATTGGCAAATAATGGCCTCGACTTTGGTCACCTTCATTCTGCAGCTATTTATCCAAAGATACCATATCTCGGAGCATTGCTTCATTTCCTGCTCACTTTTCTAACCGAGGCCTTTAAATCATGTTCCTGCAGCTGAGGTCACGGAGGGATGTGTAATATCCATTAACAGTGATGCTGCTGTTACCTTGATTCACCTCACCCCTTCTTCTTTTACTCTTTTCTTTCTGTTTACAGTAATCATGTTCCATTTCTTCTCCCTCTTGGTCTCAGGGCAGGAGAGCTGGCAGGAGCCCTCAGAAGCAAAGCTTCCTGGAGTGCAGCCTGCTTTTGGGGACATGGGGAGACATCTGGGATTTCTCCTGATCTGGCAGCACCCCTCTGACTCTCCTGGTCAGAGATGCCATGGGCAGTGGGAAGGCTGGCTCCAGGCTTCCCCACCCTCACATGCACAGAGTCCTTCCCCATCCTCACCTCCACAGAGTCCTTCCCCTGAGATTTGTCCAGGTCAGCACATGGAAAAGATACACTTCCCACTTCATCCCCCTCCTTCTGCGAGGCCAAATGGTTCCTCTGACACCTATCTCCCAGAATACATATTTATTGCATAGAGCAGAGAACAGTGAAGGGTTTTGGACCCAATCTGTGTGCTTTCAGCCAAACCCTTCCCAATCCATGTTATCCTTCATCTCCCCAGTGCATAATCAAACTCTCCAAACACAGCGTTCTCAGGTCCCAGCCCAGAGCTCGGAGCCTCCCGAGACGCATATGCTAAAAAAAGAAAGAAAAATATTACATTGCCAACTGAAGCGAGTGCTGAAAGGAAAGAGATGCCAGGAGCACTTAAACAGGAATCCGAGACTGGGGGACGCTTGGGTGTGTGTTTTCAATCCACAGATGGGAGACGTGTTCACTGGGAAATGACTGCCACTCACTGCTAGTTTTACACCTCGTAGTTGATGTCCCAGAAAGTGAAATGGCCATGACAAGGACACCCCATCTATATTAGAACTTTCTTCTTGGATTGATGGAAGAGTGCAGCGCATGGTAAAAATGGTGCCACTCCTCCTTTGGCTCCGAAATCTGCATTTGCAGCTCAAACCTGCAAGGATGGAAATAAGCAATTTTACATGGGTGATAGGTCCTGTCACCTGCAAGGGGAGTTGTTTGAGAAAGCCAAGGCATCAGGGAGTCCAGGACACTCTTGGGTGCTGCAGAATGTCCTGCAGGACCTGGACCCAAGGTGGTAGCTCCATACCCTGGTACAGCATGTTGGTTCCACGAGAGCAGCATCCTGCAGTCCTGTGCCTGAGGTAGGTGTCCACTGGCACAGCTGCTGTGCCAGGGGGATGCTCCTGCTGTTCACACTGCACAGAGGGATCAGGACTAGGCTCCAGCTGGGGCTGACAGAAGACCTGATGGGGAAATCCAAGATCAGCTAAGCTATCCCAAATTCTCATCTCTCAGGGTGAAGCTTCAGTTATCTGGCTACAGAAGGACTCACCTCTCCAAACAATGGGTCTACAGCTGCCCCAGGGAGGCTGCTACCTCCCTGGGCTCCATAACTAGCCCCATGAGGAGAGATGAGCTCTCTGAAGAGAGCACAGATGTTGATTCACAGGGACGTCTCCCAGCACTGGTGGCTCAGGCTACAGCGAAACGTAACCTTTGGCAGCAGATTCCAGATCTCTGCTGAAGAGCAATTCTTGATGCCTTGACCTCTATGCAGAGCCACACAAATAATGGACCATGGTGCTGCCACAGTCAGGGAGCAGCATCCTGTCTCACTCGGGGCCATGTGTCTTGTCTGATCGTCTGTGTGTCTGTGCAGAGTCTGTGATATCTCCTGGAGGAACCTGCAAAGCCAGGAGATCAGAGACTGGTCACAGATGACGAAGCCACTTCCCTCTCAAAAGGATGCATCTAAGCAGATGATTCAGGTCCCATCCAAAATCCACAAGATCAATGCCAGCTGTTCCTCAGGATTTCCGGCACGTGGCAGGAGGATGGGACGGAACACCAGCCGCTCTCCTGCCACGTTGGGCTGGCACTGGCACTGCTCCCAGCAAGCCTGGCCTGTTCACATGGAGAGAGCCAGCCTAGTGGGAGCACAAAACCACAAACGTGGGGAGTGAGGTTTCACTCTATTAAGTCATAGCTAAGTGGAGATTGTTCAGGCATCCCTGGATCCTGGTGTCCCTGTCCTAGTGATATTCCCAGGAGGACTCTGCTGAGTTGTGCAGTGGAAAGGGTAAAAGGCAGCAATGGGAGTAGGTTCAACCTACTGGAAACAATTCCTGCCCAGCAACTGCTTCTTGTCCCCCAGTGTCCAGTGAGCAGCAGGGACTGAGCACCCCTGTCCCACTGCCACCATGGGCACTGGAGCAGGATGGTGCAGCCAACTCTCACCTCCCTCAGCAAGCTGGAGCAGGTTCTGAGCCCCCAGAACAACGGTGTGGGAGCTGGAAGTCTATTTGGCCGTGGCCTGACCTTGTTGCTGCCCGTGGATGCCACTTGCTTGGTCAAGGGCCAAGGGGTGCACCTTGCTTGCCCATGGCCAGCATCCCCCAGGACTGATTGCAGCTCATGCACTCAGCAGTGCTCCAAGTGCAAACATCAGTGCAGGGCTGTGGCTGAGTGTGTGACCCTGAGAGGCTGCTGGGGACACAGGAGAGGCTGATGCCTGCAGGCAGAGCTGCTGTGGCCACATGCCAGTGACCAGTCATGCACAGTGCATGAGAAAGCCTGGGAAAATCCCTCAGACAAGCAAATGAGGATGGGCAGAAATATTTTCTGCACTAATTGCACTGCTCTAATAAGGAGAAGACAGAGCACCAGGAGGAGGAGGACAGTGGATGGGCAGTGCCTGGCACATCACCCTTTTGGGCACATGCTCTGATCATAACAGTGGTTAGGAGACAGGTGGTCTGTACAACTCTTTCGAGTCCCTGTGCCCCACTCCTTTCAGCTTTATTTGTTTTTAGTTCCAGTATTGAAAGTTCTTGTGACTTTTCTCGCATGTCCGCCACTGTTTGCCACTTCCCACAACACCCCAGGGCCCATCATCAGGTGACCACACAAGGATGAAAGCCCTTCCTTCTTTCTTTGTTTCACTAACAAGCCCACAGCCCTTGTGACTTCTGAGCTGACCCAAAGCTGTGACTCCAAAGCGTTGGCCGGAGCTGTGCTGTGAAGGTCCTGTGAGTAGGGCAGGGAGGGGGGAGGCTTTGGCCTGGAGCTCATTTCTGCGCTGCAGGCTCAGTGTGGCAGTGGGGCAGGAGCTGTGCGGTGCAGGGCAGTGCAGGGCAGCACAGGGGCACTGCGGGAGCAGTCAAGTGCAGTACACGGTCAGTGCGGGGCGGGGCGGAGCGGGGGCAGTGCAGGGCAGTACAAGGACAGTGCAGGGAAGTACAGGGGCAGTACACGGTCAGTGCGGGTCCCGTCCCGTCCCATCCCATCCCGTCCCGTCCCGCACGCGCGTTCCCGCTGGCGGCACGTGAAGTCCCCGCCACCCGGCTCCGCGCTCGCGCACGTGATCGCGTCACATGCCGGGGCCTCCGCCCCGCCCATCCGCCAGATTCCACCCAATGAACGGGCGAGCGCGCGGCCTGTCCGCGCGGTGATTGGTTCAGGAGGACGTCAATCCTCGGGCGGGGCGGAGGCAACAAGTTCGGAGGCTCGGAGGTGCTGCGGGAACGGTGGGGACGGGACGGGACGGGACGGGACGGGACGGGACGGGACGGGACTGGACTGGACTGTGTGAGCACGGTGGGGCTCCACTGGATCGCGGGGGGCCGCGGCTGCGCCCAGGGGAGAGGGCGAGGTGCGCCACGGGGCTCGGGCTGCAGGGGTGGGACACAGGGTGCGGGGCTGACCCCGGAGCTCCCCGGGGTGTAGGTGGGGGCTGCTGGCCCTTGGGCCGGGTGACCCCCTCCCTGAGGCCCTGTCAGACGCTGTGAGCACTTTTGCTGAAGTGACCGAAAACAGAAAGTTGTTCGTCTGCAAAGGCACTGACCCTGGGCCAGGGCTGCTCTGTAATTCCCGCAGTTCGGGGCTTTCCAGCGTTGGATGCATCCAGTGCGACGCCTTGGCTGATCCCATGCCTCCCACTCAAAGTCTGGTAGCCAAACCCTGCCCCACTGCGTGGGGGAGTCAGAAATCCGCCCCAGGCCAGTGGAAAGGAGATTTGGGGATGGTGGTGGCAGGAACCTCATGGTGGGACCTGTGTGCCAGCAGGGATGGCGGGCAGGAGCCAGGACCGGAGCCTGCGGGAGGAGCTGACATGTGCCATCTGCTGCGAGCTCTTCCGCGAGCCTGTCATGCTGGACTGCATGCACCACTTCTGCAAGGGCTGCATCCAGGGCTACTGGGACAGCTGTGCCCGCATCCCCTCCTGCCCCCAGTGCCGCCGCGAGTTCCCCAGCCGGGCGTTCCGCACGCACTACCTGCTGGCAGGGCTGGTGGAGAAGGTGCGGCTCTGTGGCTCTGCCCAACACCAGCAGAAGATGCAGGTGAGTGGCCTGTGCCAGGCTGGGGAGCAGAGGACAGGTGCCACATGAGCCCTGTGCAGCCACCACAAGCCCACCACCCCCTCTTCACACAGTTCCCCCACTGTGACACCTTACCTGAGCCAAGTGCAGGGACATTTGTGTCTCTTCCTCATTCATTCCTGCTCCCTATTCCCTTCCAGCTGTCTGTCTTCTGAACGCTTCCTGCTCTTGCATTTGTTTCCATCACTGCTGTTCCTGATTCCCACTGCAGCCTCACTGTTTCTCGTGTAGGGACCATGCAGCCAAGGGTGAAGGCTGCTTGTGCCAGGTACAGTGCTTGAGGGGACAGTCCCTGCACAATTCAATTCACAGTAAACAGGGTTTAAAGCTTCTGCAAAGAGATAGCTCAGGCTGGAGCTCCCAGTCTTAAAAATAAATGGGATTCATTACATGCACACATACCCTGTGCATCAGGTGCTTGCTCCTCCTTACAACCTTTATATGAGCTCCTGTTGCAGTCTCTTCCTAATACCGACCCGAGGAACTGGGGTTGCTCCTGACTCACAGCAAAGTAGTGAAATGGCTCCTTACTTTCTTTTCCTCCTGCAGAAGCACCTGGAAGATGCTTTGCAAGCTCGTCAGAAAGAGATGGAGAACTTCTTGCAGAGGAAGCGTGTGGTGCAGGAGGAGATCTGTGGCCTCACGGTAATGCCCTTAGGAAGCTTCTCTCTCTACAGCCTCTGGGTCAGTGTTCATAGAGGATCTGTGTAGCACTTCAGCTGAGGTTTAGCTCAGCTTCCTGTAAAAATCTAGATGAGTAACTATGAGGGGATCTGCACAAACTCCCCTGCCCGTAGGCCAAAGCCCATCACTGCTGGATATTCAGCAGAGGCTTTGGAAAGAGCCTTAAGTGCTCATTAGTGCAGTATTTACAGAGTGCATTGGTGCAGCAGAGCTGAGGCATGGTGAGAGCTGTGGGCTGAGCAGCTTCTTCTGGCTCTGCAGCACTGCCTCTTTGGGAGGGTGTTAATCCTTGGCAGCCCTAAAATCCTCTCATGTGTCTGAAGGGGTGGCAGCAAAGCTGAAGGAGCTGGGTCAGCGGCAGTGCTGGCACTACACGAGTGGTGGCCTCATCACAAGGACAGTGTTTGGATTCACTCAAAGCTCTGAGGTGATGTGAGGAAGCTGGATGCTCTCTGTGAGCTTGAGAGGCACCAGGCTCCCTCCTTGAACGAATCAGGGAAGCAAGAACAACCATGGGCTGACTGTGCTACCTTCTTAGGTGGCATAAAAGTATTAAAAGCTAAGGAAGGTGAGTTTAAGGAAAAGGGAAGTAGTTCAGAGGTGAGATAAAACTGTTGGGAGACTGTCTTCTGGCTGGAACCTCTGCACCATTCCATATCTCTGTCCCACTGCCAGATGTGGAATAAACCTTTGAGGTTAGTGAAGAAGTATTAGCATGTGTTGTCCCATTGCTGTGCAAGAGCTGTGTCTCAAGAGTAAAGGAGCAAATTGGAACAGGGAGGCCCTGCACATCCTGTACAGTTCTGGTGTGTCAGAACAAGCACCTGCCGGAGCAAAGAAAGGCTGGTGAAGCTTTAGATATATCTTTAGGGAGGTGTTCTTCCTGTGTGGAGAAGGGGGTGTGCGTTTCAGGAAGCACTCCTTGAGAAAATAACAAGGGCTAAGGTTGTACTTGGAGATTAAAAGCTTAAAAACTGGGAAAATAAAAATTCATTGGCTGTCTCTTGTAAACAGGCAGGAAGGCTGCAAGAGCACCGTAAGGTTGGCTGGCCAAGTAAACAACTGGAAAAAAGTGACCTCTGAAAAGAGCTGAATGAGATTTTATCAGCCTTAATGACTGAGATTAGTTTGTGCAGCTCCCCGGAGCCATCTGAGAAAAGAGAGAAGTTACCAGTGTCAGGCAGCTCTGCCCACAGTCTGGAGTGATGTGAAATAAATCCAGACTAACCAGAACAGCTGAGTCTGCAGCTCTGGAAATATTAAAGAGCTCCAGTCTTGCCCACAGGCAAATTCCTGATGGTGTGGGGGAAGGCTGTGGCTGTGTGCAGGGTTTTCTAGTTAAGGTGACCGAGCCTTTGGTAGAGCTGTTTTTTTGTGTTAGTTTTGGGGTTTTCCTCTTTGGCTCTGCAGCCTCAAAACTTCTCCTTGTGTCCTGTTCTGCATCCAAAAAAGTCATGGCTATGTCTAAGACTCTCAATTTTCCAGGGCTCTGTAAGCAGAGTAACAGAACTAGCCCTCCTGTGCACCTACTTGTGTTTTAGCTGTTGGGCTCATCTTCTGCCTCTTCCCTCTGCTCAGAAGGTGTCTGGGGAGCTGAACTTCAAGATCCGGGCCGAGTTTGCTCGGCTTCATCAGATCCTGGAGGAAGAGGAGAGAGCTGTGCTGGCAGAGCTGGGCAGGAAGGAGGAGCAGGCACTGGCACGGCTGCACGGGCACGTTGGGCGACTGGAGGAGGGGATGGCAGTGCTGCAGAGGGACATCGAGCATGTTGAGCAGACCCTGGGCAAGATGGAAGAAGTGTCTTTGCTGGAGGTGAGAGCACTTGGCTGACCCTGGCGGGAGCGTGAGGGATGTTTTAGGATCTGAATTTGGGATGGGGAGAGTCCTAAATGACAGCATCAAGTTGTATGTAGAAGTCATTCTTGTTGCCATCCCTCTGGATTATCTACCCCAATCTCTTGGAGTCTGGAGGTTTTAGCCACAATGATCTCAGATGTGGTGGGTCTTGGGAGCCTCATTCCTGCTCTGTCCAAGTGCCCAGTCAGTTTTTCCTGGGAAGGGGGTCCTGGTAGCTTGGTTTCCTCTCTCCTTGTCAGCAGGAGGCAGGACAAGAAGCTTATTTGTGCATCTGCATGAATTACAGACAGTGACTGCTAATTCTCTCTGCTTCTCACTGCAGGTGGAGAGCCTGGATATCAGGTACGTGTCTGGCATAAAAGAAGCTGATTCCTTTTTCAGGAGCTTATCTCTGTCCCTGGCTGGGACCACATGGGAGAGGTATCTTATCTCATCCCAAGTTTTTAAAGCATCACACATTGCTCAGGAAGCTGCTGGTGCTGTGCAAGGGGGAGGCTGGTCCCCAGCAAACATTGGATGCTCCTCCCAGGGAATAGCATGTGTGTTGAGGCAGTTGGGCTGGCAGAGTGGGTAGAGGAGACGTGCTGGTTTGGAATGGGTGCAAAAGCCAAGTGTGCTGCAAGAGGGAACAAGGCTGGTGCAACAGACTGTGGCTGCTTCAGCTTCTCCCTGCCCTTTCTTAGCTTCTTACTACTCATGAGGCTGCAAAACTGACCCTGAGGTGCAGGTTTGTCTGAGGCTGGGAGTAGCTGAGGGCCAGAACTATCATAGAGGAGTGTGTCTGTGTCCCCTCCGTCCTTCCCTGAGATGCAGCCTGGCTGCACAGGCCTGGCCTGTTCAGCCCTGCAGGGGTGTACTGGGTCCAGGTCTGCACGAGCAGTGCTGCCAGATCTGTCTGGGACACCTCTGCCCTGAGCCAGTTGCTGCAGTAGGGGCAGACCTGCATCGGTCAGAGCAAGCAGCTGCCAGGGAGGTTTGTGTCCCGTCTTTACCAAATCTGTCCCATGCAGCAGCCCTGCCCATGCTCTTCCCACATGCCTCAGCAGCAGCTCAGCAGAGGGGCTGACTGCTGCTCTCTGCTCCAGGCCCTCGGTGCGTGTGGAGACCCAGCCTGCCTTGGACCTGCAGCACTACAGGGACAGCCACAGTGGCCCCTTGCAGTACATCTTCTGGAGACAGATGCTGCGCTCCATCTGCCCTGGTGAGCACGTCGGTGTGAGGGACAGCTGTCCTGGGGGGTGGCAGGCCAGGGATGCTCTGCAGAGGGAATGTGCTGCCAGTAAATGCCATGGTTGATGTCTCCACAGCTCCTGCCCCACTCACCTTCGACCCTGAGTCAGCCCACCCCAACCTGGTCTTCTCCAGAGACCTGACAGCAGTGACAGAGAGGAATCAAGCCCAGCCTGTCCCCAGCAGCCCCCGGCGCTTCCGTCAGTGTGTCAATGTCCTGGGCTCGCAGGCCTTTGACAGTGGCCAGCACTACTGGGAGGTCTGGGTGGGCAGCAAAACCAAGTGGGACCTGGGCGTGGCTGCTGAGACTGTAGACCGGGCAGCGAAGGTCAAGCTGTGCCCAGAGAACGGCTACTGGACACTCCGCCTGCGGAACAGGGTGGAATACTGGGCCAGTGCCACCCCCTGGGTGCGCCTGGCCCCCAACCACCCCCTGCGGAAAGTGGGGGTCTTCCTGGACTGCGAGGAGGGCGCTGTCACCTTCTTTGATGCCAGGGACATGTCCCACCTCTTCACCTTCCACCAGGTCTCTGCAGAGAGATACTGCCCTTTCTTCAGCACCTGCTTCAGCGACGGCAGGGACAACATGGAGCCCATGCGCCTCTGCCACCTGGCCCTGTGAGGGATGGGGCCGTGCTGGGGGCACCAGCCTGGCTCCTGCCCAGGGCCATGCTGGGAGCCAGTTGTGCACACACACACCTGGTGGGTGTTGGAGGGGCTGTTTTGTTTTCAGTTTTGGGAGGAAGGAGGGGGATGAGTCTCTTTGCGGTTCCCATTTGCCCTGCATTCCCTCTGGCATGGGCTGTGGCTGCCTCCAGGCATTCCCAGAGGTTCCTGGCACCGCTTGGAAGAAGAACCTCCCATGCCTGAGCATGGCATGGTACAGTAACAGCGGCCACGGGGCTGCAGTGGAGGTGGCCATGGGCTCCTGGCACCCTCTGTCCCTTTGTGCTGCCACCCATGAGCCCCATGGAGGAAGGTCCGGTCCCAGAGCACCATCAGGTGTCTCTTGACACTCAACTCCACATCCTGGCCTTGGGCTTCCTCTGTTTGAAGAGCTTCCCGGGCAAGGGCTCCGGGCCGGCAGCAGAGGGAGCTCCGTGCCCAGCGTGGGACCCGCTACAGCCTGGGGACTGCGGCGCTGCTTCCCCTCGACTCGGTCACTAATAATAAAGCTCGTTAGAAAGGCAGTGCTGCCTGCTGGGCCTACTTGGGGCTTTCGTGCTAGGGGGGATCTGCAGCTCAGGGGTGTAGGACAGCCTGGGGGCACAGAACAGTCCCTTGTGCCCTGCAGAGTCTTGGCTTTGCAGTGTGGAAAGGCCCAGGTGTGAGGCTTTCCAGCTCCCACAGCTGGGCACAGGGATACTTACCAAAGCATGTCCTTCACCACCCATCCACCTGTCCTGGGGTGGCACAGCGGCCCTGGCCCCCCACAGTGCCACAAGGAATATTCCCATTCCTGGGCATCACTGTTCCAGTGTGCCAGGGCTGGGGGTGGCTAATGCCTGTGTCAGGGCAGAAGAAGAAAACCAGAGGGGAGGATGTCCCGTGCAGGCAGACTGTCCTGCCCAGGAGCACTGAACAGCCTGGGACTCTCTGGGCCTGGAATGCAGGTGGTGCAGAAGGGACCCAGNATGCAGGCAGACTGTCCTGTCCAGGAGCACTGAACAGCAGGTGGTGCAGAAGGGACCCAGTTATTGGGAAGCCACTGTTCTGCACAGCCTCGCTCAGGGGTGAGTGTACTTGGAGGGGGTGCCGTGGGTTTATTATACTCTCTCTTGGCCCCTGGTTGGCCTTTAGCCAGTGAGTGAGCTCTGCTCCCTCCATGCTGAGCCCCTGGGCTGGACTCAGCCTGCTCTTACAGACCCTGCTTCCTCTATCACTACCCCCCAGCCTGAGCTGAGGTAAGAGTGGAGAAGAAAGAGTCTGGGAATGCTGCTGTGAGCAGGGCTGTTACCCCCTGCAAGGGCTGGAAGGTTCAGCAGGAAGGTGAGGCTGGTTTGATCTCAGCAGGGAGCTGCACTGGGGGGGTCTGAAACCCATCAGCTCCCCACCTGCCCCCAAACTGCAGGCAGGTAAAGCTGGGCAGCAGCAGGCAGCGTCCCAGAGGTGTGAGGGGAAGTGGATCCGCCAGGCAGTGAGCAAAGCCAGGCTGTTGTGTGCCAGCTCCTGCTGCCCAGCGCTGCCTGCACCCCATGGGCTAGCATGGCACGGGCTGGAACGTGTGCCAATGCCACCACTGCCACCCTCCACACCTCCCCCATGCTGAAGGCAGGGCTGGAGGGCAGCCAAACCGGCTTGTCCCAAGTCCCTGGGCTGAGCAGGCTCCTGAGGAAGCACATCCTTCCTTCTCCTTCTGCTGGGCTGTGTGTGGTGGCCGTGGCGTGCTGCACTGAGGTAGTGCCACATTTTGGGGTGTAATGGCCTTGCCTGGCCCTGCTGGAGGGGCAGGGATGGGACAGGCAGAGCCTCTGCTCTGCATGCAGTATGTACAGTGGCTCCTATGTGCAAGGTAAACAGTGGTCAGCTGCCATGCAGCATTAGCCCAGTGAGGAAATGCTGCCTGCCAGTAAGTGCTGCCCGAAAGACTCATTTCACTGACAAACCAGAGCACCATGGGGTAGGAACCACAGGCATGAATGAAGTGATCAGCTGAGCCTGGCCCTGGGTTTGAGCAGGAGGGGTTGGGGATGGGAGAGTGGGCACCGTGGGGATGAGGCACCTCTGTGCTCCAGCATCCAGATTCTGCATCTCGCCATCTGCCTCCAGGACCAGGCTGTCTTTTCCTTGTGGGTCACCTCTTTGCTTTTTCCCTGCTTTTTACCCCAGTGTCCCTCTCCCACAGCCATGCTGAGGCTCCAGTGTCCAGCAGCTCCTGCCGTGGCACTGCTGCTGTGACCTCTCTGTGTCTTTATCATGTGCTTTGGGGAAGCCTTTGCTTCCGCGGGTCCCCCCACGTGTTGGCAGGGGGACAAGATTTTAAAATAAGATCCTTTTGTTTCCCAGGGCGGCAACAATGGAAAGGTCCCATCGGTCCCACAGTCGCCCTGTGTTTGTGATGGAAAATTCCCCGTGGTTGCGGGGCGAGCCCTCCCCAGTGTCCTGCCGTTAGATGGCAGCATGGACGGGCCTGTCCTGGACACTGCCGCCTGTGCAGTGCCATGTTTGGACCTTAAGGGGTAGAGAATGCCAAAATTCCTTGATATTTTGGGTGTCAGAGGATTCCCCCTCCTCAACTCTGGGTCAGACCCTCTGCTCCTCCCACACTCAGCTTCTCCAGACTGTGCATTTTGTCCAGCAGCTCAGCAGTGCAATGTGATTCATCGCCCCATCACTGTCCACCCCTCACCACCTCTCTGCTCATGCCTTAGGGGCACGATGACTCCTGATGCTGTCCCCAGCGTGGGCACACTGCCATGGCAGGGAGCCCCATGGCTGTCCTGTCTCTGATCACAGCCCCCGGCAGTGGGACGGGCTCTGATCCCACAATCTCAGCTCTTCACCCTGTAGTGGTGGGCAGTGCTCCCCCTCTGTGCTGTCACCAGCCCTCCCTTATCATGGTAGGTTCAAAATATCTATCTCCTGAAACTTGCAGGAGCTTGATTACCCATCTGGGATGAAGGGACACAGCCACTTTCTGCTCTGTTGGGATCAAGGAGGGAGGTGATCCAATTTGAGTTTGCCGCAGAGTGATACAGTTGGCACTGTCAGGGTTAAACACTCACTAATTGGGATGGGGTGTGTTGGCTAAAAGGACTCGTGTGATGAGATCCCTCCGAGGGCTCCAGGAGAGGGAGTGGGTGATTCCTTCCACAGGTTTGGCAGCGTGAGCAGCTGAGCACACCAGAACTTTTCATGCCTTTTCGAAGCCACAAGCACATGGCTCTCGTTCAGGCTCTTTCTTCGCTGACTACAAGCGAGCATAATTAATAACCCCCTGGGGCGCAGCGCGAGGTCGCGTTTAATTCATCCATTCAGCACTCGTTGGGTGCGCAGGCAGCTGGCCAGGGCTGCACACTCCCAAAACTCTTCCATCTCCCCCGTCTGTGGCGTGCTGGAGCTGGAGCCACTGTCACTGTCGCTGGCAGTGGCAGCGGTGCGGGGGCAGCGCCGCTGGCACGAGTGGGGCGGCACCACTCGACTGCCAACGCCAAGGGCGTGCGAGTGGGTTTCGGTGCACACCTGCCAGAGAGGGGTGCAGGTGCCACGTGTTGCAGTGCTGGGGGGGCCACGTGGCTGCCCCACGCTGCTGGCGCTGTGCAGGGATGGATGGCACGACTTGGGGCCCCCAGCACACCCCAAAAGGGTAGGGGTGCGAGTGTGTGCGCGTCAAGCCCGTGTGCGTCTTTGTGTGCCCCAGGGGGTGCAGGAGGAAGGGGGTTCAGGGGAGTGTGTGCAGGACTGCGTGCCTGGGGATGTGCGTGCAGGTGTGAGGTGTGGAACTGGGGGGGCATGAAGGTGTGTGTGTGGGCAGGTGTGAGATGCCTTCGTTCGCGTGAGGTGTACGCACACCGAGGTGAGAGGGTGTTCGTGTGCATTCCCTCTGCCCTGAGAGGCCGGGATGTGCACGCAGGCACAGACAAGAAAGCAGGCGATGTGCCGGCGTTCACACACAGGTGCAGGGGTGCACACAGGTGTGAATATAGACGCAGGTGTGGGGGTGCTGATGTGCCCATGGGTCAGGGATGATGCAGACCCACGCACAGAGGTGGGGGACACGCTGCCAGCTGCAGGGGAGGCAGACCCACGCACACGGGTGGGGACACTCATGTGCGGAGGGATGCGCGCACCCCCGACGGTGCCCGCAGCCGCAGGT
>VYXB01008839.1:213247-285372 GCA_013397135.1 Pachyramphus minor
CTGGCTCGGCATTGTCTCGGAGGCAGGTGAGCTGACGGGGCTGCGGGGCTGCTCTGCCCGCTCTGCCGCCCGCCCCGCACCTGCGGGCGCGCTGGGGACGGGGCTGCTCCGGCAGAACGGGACGGGACTCGGCGCTGCCATCCGCGCGTCCCCCAGACCCCGGAGGGACCCGCACTGTCCGACACGGCGTTCCTCACCCCGGACGGGGATATGCCGCGCCGCGGCGCTGCCCGTCCCGGGCTCTCCCATCGCCGTCGGGGACCGGCGCTCTTGGCCCCGGCGTCTCCCATCCCCGTCGGGGACAGGCACAGTCCGTCCCGGGGTTCCCCATCCCCGACCGGCGCTGCCCGCTCCGGGGTCACCCATCCCCGACCGGGATGTGCCGCGGCGCCCGCCCGGGTGTCCCCGACGGCGGGGACAGCGTGCCCGCAGCGAGAGGACGCGACGGGAGGACCCTGCTGCGGTCCCCGCGGGGTCCGAGGCTGCGGGGAGCTCATGCCGTGGGTGTCTCGCTGCGAGCAGGGAGAAACCCCAAGGGACCCTCGCGGGAGGGATGTCCCTGTGCGGGGACGCTCCCGGCCAGAAGACAGGCTGGGGGCCAGTCTGGGCTCTGTTTGTTTATTTTTTCACGTACAGGGTCATTAATTTGTGTGTGCCGGGCAGCGCGTTGGGAAAGAAGGCGCGAGGAGGCGGGGGTCCACACCATATTGTCCAGCCTGCCTCTCCCAGCTCTGGCCCGCCTGGGAAGTCACCCAAGGCAGATCCCAGTGAACTTCCCGTAGCACTTCTAGGGCAAAAGGCTGTTGGGCAGAGAGTCAAACCCTCGGCTGTGGCTTGGGCCAGGTGGGTGTGGGGCCACTGCAGAGCTGAGGCTGCAACACCTTTCCAGGGTGCAGAGACCACGGAGCAGGGCAGAGCTGGGTGGGCACTGCCACGGTAGCGGGGACAGGCACCCCAACAGCTACCCCCAGAGGAGCTCCTGCTTGCACAAGTAGAGCATTTACAGCCTGAATCAGAGCAAGACCAAAAGGAAGTTAGTGATGGTGGAAGCGTCCAACATGGGAAGATGAATTTTGGGAGCGTAAATAGAATTTTCTGTAGCTTCAGCTTAGTGACTCACTGTCACTGGTGGCATTTGCTGCCGTTGTTGAAATGAGCTCACGAGAGGATTGCAGGTTTGGCTGCAGAGGTGTGGCATGGACAGCATTACCAGCAGCATGACTATCAACGTGCTCTGCCCAAAATGCTGCTGATAGCTCTGGTGCCATGGGGCTGAAGGACTCAATGGGCTACTGGAGCTCAGCGGGAGCTCCAGGAGGCTGGACAGAAAGGGATCTGCTGCTGCTGGAGTCACAGCGGGAGCTGCAACTGTTCAAAGCTCTCCTGTTAGCAATTTGTAAAGCGTTGTGTAGCTGTTCCTGGGTTCTTTCATCTCCTGGAGGTGCGGGAGCAGTGCCTGGGAGGCTCTGGCCAGCCCGGCTGCTGCTGTGTGGCCTCGTCAGCACAGGGCTGCACAGAGCTTTGAAGCTCTCAGTGCTGCCTGATTAGTGCAGCAACGGAGAGTGATGTGAAGCTCAGCTGGGGGATTGTACCCTGGGAATTTGCTTCCTCTTCTTACATTCTACCTGAGATCAAATTGTCAGTGTGTGAAGGACCCACAAATTCCTCATTAGTCATAATCCCAACTGGGTGTAAATGTTTGCTCCCCTCGAAAGTAGGGATGGAGATGTGAGACTGTTCCACGTGGGAAGGATGAAATAGCATCATGAAAGGTCTGTTCTGGCACCGAGTCCTTCTCGTTCCTGCACCCCAGTGCCTTATTAAATGGGCAAGCAAGAGCACACAGCTCTTACACATTCCAGCCCAGGATGGAGTGGAGCTGGGGAGCTGCTCTGTGCAAGGCAGCAAGATGCGCTCAGGCTCAACAGGTTCAGCTCCATCATCCCAGGTCACTTTGAGGTAACACTTTGTGGATGGTGACGGGAGCCAGCATCCTCTGGGCACAGAGCAGTGCTGAGCATCCCAGAGCCAAATAATGCCGCTGGGGACACTGGCTTGCTGCCTCCAAGAGCGTGTGCCCTTTGCATGAGGGAAGGGCCCGTGCTTGTGTAGGACCTGAGCCGATTGCCTTGGCTGCCGCCGCCTGCCCCCCTCTAGGATCACACAGACCCCCCGGCCGGGCGCTCGGACAGCCCCGTGCTGACTGTGCCAGCAGCAACAGTTGCCTGTGCAGCTGGGATTTGAAGCAGTCGCTTTATTGCAAGTAATAAACATGGGCCGTTTCAGCAACACCCTTTCATGCAACAGCCGCGAGCGCACAGCGAAGCCGCTCAGGCTCAACCCAGCCGCTGGCAGCGACGAGGCAGAGCCAGGGTCTCCAAGGGGAGGTGGGTGATGGGAGGGATGCAGCCCGTGGTCCCTGGGGGGCTGCCAGGGAGGGGCCATCCATGGCTCCTGTGCCCTGCTGTCTGCTTAAGGATGATTTCGGATGAGTGAGCTGCAACTACCGCCCTGGGATTTGGCACGGGCACGCGAGCCCACGGCTCAGTGCCTGCACAAACACCCACCAGGGCGTCAGTTACTGAGCTCAAATTGACGTCTGGGCAGGGGGACACTCCCCCAGCAGCACAATGTGCCCAGCCAGTGCAGACAGGGTGGAGGGGGCTTCCTCCAGCATGCCCCATTCCACTCTGCTCCTTCTCTCCCATGGGCTTGCTCCAAGTGGGATTGCTGTCCCCAGGGTTTCTCTTGGCCCCACGTTGGTGTGGTGTTTTCCAGGGCAGGCGTGGGAATGGCAGGTGCTCCCAGCAGGCCAGGAGGGAACAGGCTGTTCCCAGCGTCCCAAGGCAGTTCCTGGGGAGGGAAAGGGAGAGCAGGATCCCACGGGAACAGCATCAGCACAGGGCCGTGGCCAAGCAACAGTTTTTCCAGTGCCATACGGGACATCCGCAGCACTGAGGAGGTTGCCTTGCAGAGCAGGAGGGGGCTCTTGGTGGGTCCCCAGGTCTGCCCAGTTTTGGGAATCAAGGTGAGCCATGGAGACAGCATCCACCTCACACATCTTCTCCTCAGCTACTCCAGCTGGCATAACAGAGGCATTTCCAAATAAACAGGATGCCTTTGCATTCAGCCTGCTGGGCTGAAACAGCCCCAAGCAATGGGGGCAAGGTGGGGGGCTCCCTCACTCCCAGTTTGGGGGAACTGTATTTAAACTAGTGAGGGTGGGGGAAAACAGCAATAAGCCAGTGGTGATGGGTATCCCAAGGAGTCCTGCACGTGTGGGGAGAAGCAGAATTCCCTGTGATGGCCAGACTCCGCAGGCTGCGCTGCCCATGGAGGGTGGGGAGCCAGCAGTCGTGGTGGTTTCCGTGTGAGGAATGACTAAACGTCACAGGGCTCTTCCGCTGGGAAAGACGGGCCGGGGCGTTGTGACTGAGGGCTGCAAAATCACAGCTCACCCGGAGAAGGCAGCTCCTGGTGGGTTCCCGTGCTGGGAGGATGTGGGTTGTAGTGGGAGGCTGGTGGCTTGTTGCACGCTGCCACACAGCAGTGGAGCTCATCACCATGGGGCCTTGTGGATGTGAGATGTTTGCCTGGGTCCATGGGCAGTTGTGTATGGAAAAACAGATGAGTTTGCAAGGAAAAAGATCCACAGGTGCTTAGTTAAAACTGAAAGCCCTCTTTCTGACTCTGGACTGTGAGACGGAGGTGTCCAGTCCCATGTTTCTCTTTGACTCGCCCCAGCTACCCCCACAGCTCCTGCAAATCTCCAGCTGGACAAGGGGCAGCGGGCAGCCAGGTACACATCCCACGTCAGCTGAGTGCTATGGGGGACACTCTGATGTGTGCCAGGGTCCACTGGGGCGACCAGAGCTGAGCCTTGCCCTGGGCCAGAGCTGGAATTATCTTTTGTCCTTCATTAGGAAAAGAAATACTGCTGCAGCTGCACTGGCATCTAGTGACTGGTTAAATGAATTCCAGGATTTTTATTGCCTCTGGCTATCCCAGACCTTTGTTTCTTGTTTCACGTTGTTAAAAGAGGGGGTTAGCCAGGTCCCAGGGGGGCTTTTTCTCTCTGGTCAGAATAGTTCTGATGTTTTCGGTGTTATTGCCCATCTGTGGTGCCTCATTGTTAGCACAGAGCAGTGGAAGCGGAGATGGTGGGTGCTCAAGCCGGCAATGGGGCGTCAGCCCTCGAGCCCAGCGTGACCACTCCGTCTTGTTGAGGGGCTGTGGGCAAATCGCTCCATCTCTGGGTGCAAGTTCAGCAGAAGGAGAGCGAAAACCCAGCCCTGTGGCAGCCTGTGCTGAAACTCCCACTAAGTTTTATAAGCTGAGGATATTAAGTGGGGAGTCTTGGAGTCTCTCCTGGAGTCGTTTCCCTGCTGAGGTAGCAGAAACAGGTTTCAGCCAGTGACTTGTATTTCACCTTACAACTTCTCCCACGTGTGAGTTGTTTTTCTTGCTGTGTTTCTGCCCCTCCTTCCAGGGCCAGAATCCCTCACACAGGCTTTGCGGCCAAGCCTGGAGGTGCCTGGACTGACATCATGTGCTAATGAGGGAGGATTGGCTTAGGGGGTCAGGAAAAGACTGTAAACTGGGCAAACAGAGAGAACGGGATGGTGGGGAAAGGCAAGAGATACTCTGAGCAAGTGTTGTGGTCTCCCCTTATCTAAGCATGTAATAACCAGGCCCCTGCTCCTCCTCCCCTGCAGTGAAAGGCAGTGAGGAGCCCAGTGCTGTTCCCAGGAAGGACCACGAAAAGGGATGAGTGGATTGCAGACTGTCCTGGTCCCTGTTACTGATGGGCAGAGCCTTGGGATGAGCAGAGAGAAAGATGAGATTTTACCTGTCTACAGCAGCCAGGCCAGAGCTGGTTACAACTCTTGGGAGAGCCTGGAAAACCCCAGTTCTGTTTCAGAGGGATAAGCAAGAGGATAAGCTCAACTCCACTCCTGGTCTCAGAGCACTCAAAGTAGATCTACTCAAAGTAAATCACTGATGCTTTGGGGACCTGCTGCCACCATGCAAGGTGTAGCTGCCTACCCAAGTGCAGGTGTGGAGGGGTTAAGCCTTCTCCTGGCCGTGGCTCCAGCTGGATGGGCAAATACCAGCTGGTGCACCTGGTCTGCCCACCTCGGTCTGCGGTGCCGGTGACACAGCACCAGGCACTGTCACACCGCGGCCACAGCACCCTGCATGACGATGCTGCCTGCCCAGCAGGCTCCAGGCATCAGGGCATCCCCCAGGGAAGGGTTAAGCAAAGAGGACCAGTGCCGATGCCAGGCTGGGTGTCCAGGTTCTCCCTTGGTGGAGGTCAGTGGTGGTTCATGGGAAAGGAAAAATTGGCAGCTGGGCCGGATGTCCCTGCATTTCCCCTCTTCCTGCAGCCGCCTGAACGATGTTCCTTATTTAGCTTTCCTGACGGACAGGAGGAATCTGATGGCGGAAACTGTCACTGCCTGATAACAGCTCAGGGACCCCTTTATGATGGGCGGCACGGCAGGGAACGGGGCAGCACTCCCCTCGCCAGGAGGGGACAGCCAGGGCTGCCCTTTCCACCAGGTTCTTGGGGGCGGCTGTGGCCAGGGCGGGAAGGGCACCCACAGCCTCTTCCTTTGTGTTACTTTGTGTACAAACCCCCTCAGTGCTGTTTGATTGGCTTTTTCTTTTTTCCCCTTTCTTTTTGGTGAGGCATCTGAACTGATGGGAAGGGCTGTGGATGGAGAGAGGGGAGGCATGGAGCAAAGCCACCCTGCCAAGGTCAGAGACCAGGTGAGACTTTGTACTCACTGGCAATGAGGATTTGAAGGGCAGCCAGGGCTGGGATGTTTCAGCAGGAACTGGGAGTGATGGCCAGTGCCAAGAGTTGAGCACACACATCAGTACTGGGAGCAGCTCCCATACAAGAACTCCCATCTGCCCAAGCAGATAAACACTGCAAAGGAGGTGTTCCTGCATATTTTATTGTCCCCAGGTTTCTCTCTGTGGAAGATGGCATCTTGTTAGTGTCTGAGCCATTCTCTCCTATGTGCCCATGGTGACCAGCCTCAAAACCACAAAAGGTCCTGAAATACAGCTTGTATGTCAGTGTATCCATTGATTTTTATCTTGCATCTGTGGAGGCCACCAGGCTGCTCCCATACCAAAACCAGCATTGTTTCCATGGCAATTAATGTATTTAAAAAGGGTGGAATGTACAGTGAGGCTGTATTTTTTCAAGAACAAGCCTTAAGCAGAGCAACCCTTGCCACTGGACAGGGTATTGGACTCTGTGGAATGCCCAGGTTGGCATTGCTGTGCTCTGTGTTGGGAAACAGGACATGACTCAGCTGGGCTAGGAGGCACAGGGCTCCCTCAGACCTGTGCAAAGGCCACACCACAGCCTTGCACCCTGAGTTCACCAGTCCTCTGCTGCTCAGAGCTCTGTGTTCCCTGGGGTGGTTAGAGCTGCGCACTCCAAAGTGCATCTCTGATGATTTTGGCTTTAGCTGAGCAATTTTAAAAATCTCACTGCAAGATGGAAGACCTCAGCAGGAACTTGCTGGGGTTGTTTTAGTGCTCTCTGAGCGTTCCAGCACTCTGGGTCACCCACGTGAGCATCTGTGAGTTGCAGGACTGAGGTTTAGATCATCCAAATGTGATGGTACTGCAGGACCAAATGCTTCTCCCTTCAGCCAAGTTCAATTTCCTTTCGTGTTTACTTTCTGTCAGCAAGCAGCACAAGGAGAGAGACTGGTGTCAAGGGAATTGCTGTATCAGTCTCTGTGTATTCAGATACTTCTCTGTCTGTGTCACAGGTGTGTGCAAGGCTGGTGGACATGGGAAGGAAGCAGGAGCTCCTGCCCCAAACCTAAGTGCACATTTCAGATGGCCATGCTTGGGGACGAGGTACCCATGGGAGATGACAGGGCTTTTCATCCCCCTGGCTATTCTGAGGCAGAAAAAGCAGCAAAATTCATATTGCAAATTGTTTAAAGTCATACATGTTTCTTATGGTGTCACTTCCTAGTGTGATGCACAGATGCCACTGCAGCGAGATGAGTTAACTTCCTGCTACACCTTCCTTGGCAGGAGTCATCTCACCCAGTCCCTCACATAAAAGTTTGGTGTAGAGCCCAAGGCACTTGCTCTATGCTCAGCAGGGCAGGAGAAAGACTTTTTTGGAGATGCTCCAACCCATCCTCAAGGAGGTGTTGAAGGAATTGCCTTTCGGGAAGGCTGAGACTGTCCCCAGCCCGCACGGTGTCCGCACACATCCATGTCCCCAGGACTGGCACTGTCCCTCTGCCAAGTTGAATGTAACCCCACAATCCACCCTCTTCCTCACTGGCCACCCCCGCTCCCTCTACCTCAGCAGCTCACAGCTGCATGAGGGGACAGGCACTGTCTGGCTGAGGGCAAAACAGAAGAACAGCATCAACCAAAACAACTGACGGCCCCAGCCTCGGGAGACATGGCCAGGAGGAGGCTGGGAGGTAGTGGGATCGTGTGGAGTGAGCAGTAGACAAAGGAAGGAAGTTTTTATTACTGGGCCAAATCCTGAGGTCCTTCAGATGTATTTAGGCCAATGTCTCAATGACTTCAGTGGAGACTGGTTTGAGTAAAGAGAGAAGGAAGGGCTTCAGGATCTGGCCCCTGAGTAATTGTGTCACGTGGGAAGTTTATACAGAATTCGCAAGCTTTGCTGAGTGGCTGATGGTAACCAGCAACCATGGCAGTCAGGTCTCCCCCCTGGGTCACTGTCCCCTTCCTCTCTGGGGTCCTTCCCCACCCTGCAGCGGGTTCACCTTTTTGGCTGCTGTCTGGGCTTGTCAGGGACTGGCAGACCCTGTAGAACACAGGCAGGTGCCCTGAACTGGGCAGTGGCTCCACAGGTTTGTGAAGGTCTGTCTGCCCCTTCACAAAACCCAGGAGAGACCCGTGGAAGGGTTTGGGTTCCCCAATCATCTTTCTGATTTAGGGAGGCACATGAGCTCTCTATGCAGTAGGGAAATCTGTGAAAGGTTTACTGCTTTAATTTATTCCCCAAAAAAGCAGTAGGCTGTGTAGCAGAGCCTGGAAACCTCTCCACTGGTTTCCCTGTGTGTTGAAAGTCACATGTTGGCTGGCAGCAGCATGTACGTGTGTGTACAGACACACACAAGTGTGCTGGCAGTGAGGTTTTGTTCCAGGCTTGGCTCTCAATCCAAGACTTGTTTTCCCCTTATCTGAAACACTGGTATCCACTGGGATGGATGGAAGATGTAGTGACCCCCAAAAAATAAATACTGACAAAAGTGCAGGTCAAGTCAGTAGTTTCCATGAATGACAGTAAATCTTGACATTTACTGAGCTAAGAAGGTTGGGCGTGAATTGTGGTTTATGCTCAGATTTGGAAGCTGCCAGCTCAGAGTGACGGCAGCGAGCGAAATCGCACCCAGCAGAGGTGACGGCATCCAGTGCCCACAGAAATCCATCTTGTTGTCCCAGCCGGAGCAGGGTCCCCGGGGAGGTGTAATTGGGTCTAAGTGCCCATCATCCCTTCACCATGCTGCAGGCCCTGGCCCTCGGGAGGCAAAGGGCAGGGGTTTAATGGCGTGTCCCGAAGGCATGGCAGCCAGCTGTACAGTGGGATGCTCCCACAGGAGATGCAGACGTTCACTCCAAGGAAATCCCCGCACCGCTGGGCAGGCAGTGCATGATCCTTGTGCTGGGATGAAGCAGGGAGGAAGCAACCTTGAAATGGAGTTACTCAGCAATGGCTTGTAAAGTGATTTAGCTAATGGAGTGTGTGTCTGGGCCTGATGGCTCCTCATTGGCTTTGTTGGCTCTTGCCAAACTGTCAGAACTGATGGGTCCTGGGCTGTAAGTGCTGGCTCTGGCACCACTGCCAGTGCTGGGATGGGATCAGGGCATATCCTGGTCTTCATCTTGCTTTGGCATCCCCAGTTTGAACACATGCTGATGGAATTTGATGTTCCTCAAAGCCCCTGTGTTGTAGGGAGTCAGGAGCCTTTTCAATGAAATGGGTCACACCAGGATTGCACCCAGCCCAAGATGTGATCCCTGCTTCCAAGGTGCCTGCATTGCCCAGCATTGCCCCTCCAAAATGCTCTGCATTTCACAGTATTTATGGCCGCTCCTCACCCTTGGCTGCTTAGACAAATAAAGCCTGGTGCAGCCTGAGGCAGTTAATCCCTGGCTTTCCAGCCTCCCAGCAATAACAAGGCCTGGGTGGCATTTCAAAGAATGCATTGGGGGAGAGGGGGAGTGCCTGGATCTATTTTTTATACGGCAGGGGAAATCCAAGCCTCCCCTCATTGAAGATAAGCGGCGTTGGCCGGGCTGAGCTCCGGCTCAGGGGTTGTAGCGGTGATGGAAGGCAGGAGACTCCGCACAGTGTTGGCCCCACGGTAACCTTTGCCAAAAGAAAAACACTCCTAATACAATAGTGGATTTAAAAAAAAAAAAAAAGAAAAATAAACAGGGCCCCACATGAACTTAGGAAAACTGTTCTGGCATGAAGAGAGATGTGCATGGTGAAATGACCTGAGTGGCACCTGAAAGGACTCTGGTCTCCAGACCCACATTGCTGAGAGTAGGAAAGGGTCAGTATCTGTCCTCGACCCCTTGGTCCAGTGTGGTGCCAAAATGGTCCCGCTGCCAAACGGCTTCTCCTGTCTCCATGGTCCAAGTCCACGTGCCTTCCCTTCGTTCATGTCTTGGATTCCCATGGGGCTGGAAAGCCCATCCCCAGCCTCGCCCCACGGCTCTGAGCACCTCTGAGTGCCTCATGGTGACCAAATAGGGACAGCCGAGGAAGTGTCGTGTTGTTTCTTTAGCACAGTTTCCCTGTGAGTACTTGTGCTCCTTGGGTGGAAGTCATTAGCATGTGTAAACGCTTCCTTCCCATCGCGTCCGCTTGCGTGCTCTTCCCACTGCGCTGCGTGGCAAGGGAAGCACCTTTGAACGGGAAAAAACAGTCAGCTCTGAGTACTAACAAGAGTAACTGGGTGTTTATGAAACTTGGTCACCCTGTTGTAAGCTATTTTTAAAAAGCAGCAGAAGGGGGTTTAGCTGACTGGCCTTCAAACAGCACCAGAGTCCAACACTGCCATTTAGCCTGGGCGTTTCGTTGTAGGAATTGTGCTATGATATACAAAGTGTGACATTTCCAACTCAGCCTTTCTTGGAAGGGAATTAAATAAGTCTCATAGCTGCACAAGGGGTGTTATGTGGAGGTGGAGAGAGAAATCTGTGCAGATGTTAAACAGCCAGCTAATCTCAAGTGACGCGAATGCCCCGATACACTTTGGCTCTCGGAGATGATGATTATCATCTCCTGCTGCAGCAGGTCCTGGCTTGTGGTCACAGCTCTGTGCCAAGAGAAACTGAGAGCGTGCACATCTGTAACCTGCCATCAGTGCCCTGGACAGCCCCACGGGGCCAGATTTCTTCCCACTGCTCCGAGTCTCTCCATCTTTAAGGCTCTTTGCCCAGCAGGGAGCAGATGGGATCACTGACCTGGGGGTGAGGAACAGAGCCCTCTGTGGGGGGGGAGAGATTTTCTGTGCTCTTTAGAGCCCATCTCTCTTGGGGATTCTTCAGAGAACAGAGTAAGACTTTTATCAACCCCATCAGGGAAGGTTCTGGGTCTGGGCAGCTCTGGCTGCTTTCAAGGATGGCAGAAAGCCAAGCTGTGCAGTGTTTTCCAGGAGGGTTGAAATTTCTTATCTCCTACGTGCTGTAGGTGCATTTACTCCAGGGATTCCACCTCCTGTCCTGCTCGTGCAGACGCCAGGAGGGCTCTTAGATCTGCAGTGAACACTCAGAACTCCTCTGTCAGCCCTCTCTGCTTGTGCACGTCTGACCTCGTACCTGAGCCTTCCTTCCTCTGCCGCTACCTCTGATGACTAATTCTCCTTTGAAGAGTGTGTGCCTGTGATCTTCCTGCCTCCCCTCGTGCCCACCCCTCAGAGGGGTCGTGCAGACGCTGTGTGTGCACGTGCAGGTGCACATGTGAGAAGCTGGAGGAGGGCTCGTGCTCCCCAGGCAGCAGCTCTGTCTATGCCCATGAACATTCTTCCCTTGGCTTTATTATTACTATTATTATTATTATATTATACTTGGTGCTTGAAATCCCTGCTTTGATAATCAGGAAGTTTAAATTCCTCCTGCATTTCTATTGTGCTTCCTACTTTCTGGACCCATCCAAGTCTAATGTAGCTTTTTCATGTTGCCTTGACTCTGGGACAAATTAATTTTCTTTGTTCCCTGTTATCTTTAACTAGAAGGAATAAGGATTCCTGCTTTCTTGCACAAGTATATGTTTTTCCAAATGAAAGCAGCCCAGTTTGTGTGACTCAGGCAGGGATGGAGGTAAAAGGAAGCTGCAAGATGGGCTTGCAGGGAGCCCGGAGCAGATGGGGAGTTGAATCCAGGTTTGCCAAGGCCAAGTAATCATCTAATTGCGAAACTATTTTTTCCCCACTTACCCTGTTCATCCATCAGCTTCTCTTGCACTCTGCAGCTGGAGAACAACTTGAGGGTGGGTTGTGTTGCAGAGAACAGGCACTGCCAGCTCCAGGGCAGCTGTTTGGTTTGAGGGCTCTGAGTTGATTTCAGTTCACAGCTAAGTAGCACACATCTGGATGCAGACTCCAGGGACGTGAAGATGGAGGAGCAGGTCTTTCCCACTTGGGACAATGCTTCCCAGCCCAGCTGCATGGCTTGCAGACCCCTGAAAAAGCCCAGCACAGTCAGCCCTGGCAGAGCAATCTGGGCAGAAGGCAGGAAGGGGCCCCAGGCTTTGCTCACATGGGGGAAACCTGCCCTGAATGGGGTACAGGGGGTTTCTTCAGTGTCCTGCTCAGCCTGTCCATAAGCCAACAGTTTTGGGAAGAGTTAAACTTCAAAGGCCAGCAATTAAGCCCACACACATCAAGTAAAAAGCAAATCTGTGACTTGATTTTTTTCTTTCCAAGTGCTGCTGCCCTTTTCTCTCTGTGCTCAGTGCCGACCCTCAGGCTCCATCTGACTTCCCCGTCAGCTGCCTCTGCCTCCTCATCTCCCAGCAAGAGTTGGATGCTGAGCTTGAACTCCATCTTCCCCCAGCAGCACACTTTCAGTTTGCTTCAACAGGAGTTCACCTGAGCCTCTGAGAATGGCTCATGATGGAGCTGTAACTGATGATGTTGAATCTGAGGGTCTCCTCTCTGCTGTTTCTCAGGCTTTTCCCTTCCTCTGTGTCCATACAGCAAAGTCTGGGTGCTGTGGATGGAAGCCCCTGACCAGGCCCTGGAACTGGTCCTGGCTCTGCCTGGGCTGTCATCAGCCTCAGTGTGGGCAGCTGGAACTCCAGGAAAGGGGACAGACGATGCTCTGTTTTGGGCAGGGGGATCCTGCCCTAATGTACGCACTGTATTGTGGCAATGGCTGGTTTAGAGACTCCTGGACATGGATGTCTCACTTGGATCACCGTGTGTAAGAGCTGATAGTGACTTGCCTTCTGGGACCTTATCTCTCTTTTGGAATCTCTGTGGGGGTATCCCACAGTGGCAAAATCCATAGTTTAGCTGAGTTGCACAAAAAGGTACTTTGTGTCATCTGCCCTGTAACTCCATCAAGTACGGCATGAGAACCAGTAGATAGAAATTTCCCTTGTCACTGATGGGCTGACATTTCTTCTCAGTGGCTAAATGGGTTTGTACCCACTGCTGCCAGAGGTACCTCAGCCCAGCAAAGCCACCGGTGTTACACCTGGATAGTCAAGGGCTGGAATTAGCCTCTGAATCCTGAGCAAACCCAAACTGGTGAACTGGAGGAAGCACCAGTACAAGCCTTTCCCAAGCCACTTGCTCAGGGATCCCAGACGCCAGGGCCCCTAGGGGGATGTCCTTGGCCCATCCCAGCCATCCATCTGGGCTGGCAATGCCTATGTGCCCGGTACTAGACATGGAACACTCATTTCACACAAGCTGTGGACCATCCCTTGCATCCCTTCAGGTGAGGGATGTAATGAACAGTGCTAATTGCTGTTATCAGTCCCCTAAAGCCATTCGATCCCTCTGCTCTCTCTACACCCCGTTAATCACATCCTGCGGGGGCAGAAAATGTGAGCAGGGCAAGATTTTGAAAGAAGTAAATTAAAAGAGGAAGAGAAGCAACCTGACAGTCCTTAAGATGTGGGAGGATAATTTTAATTGAGTTTTGCAAGGGTTTAGCCATGCAGTTAATAGGGGCCACTGGAAGAGGGCTGGCTGTGTATGCTAAGCAGGACGGCTCTCCCTGGGCTCCTGCAAAGCCGTGGCAGTTGGGCAGCTCTGAGGATTTCTGCCCCTTAGGGAGTGAATCCTGTGGACAGAAGAGGTCCTGTTCCTGTCTGAAGGCTCTGGGCTCCCCCTCCCCTCCCTGTGCATCCCGCTGAGCTGGAGCTGCCCTCTGAAATGTCAGGGAGAGGAAGCAATCCTTGGCTTGTTAGTTTCTACAAGGAAATAAAACACACAGATGGCTCGAGCATCCTCTATCTCAAAGGCAGGAAAAGGATTCTCCGGGCAGGAGCAGGCAGCCAACAAACCCGGAGCGATTCAGGGAATGGGGGACCAAACAAAGCGGCGTCTGGCCAGCCCTGGCCCTATAGCAGAAAGGGCGGGCCGGCGGCCACCGAGGGGAAACCAGCTCTCTGATGTGCCGAGCATCCCTCGCCGGAGCGAGGGCAGCAAACAGCCGCTCCCCTGGGGCCCGCGGAGGCTGCTGACAGCAGAGATCCTGGAGGAGGTCTGCAGGGTGGCCCCGGCTGACCCGCTGCCCCGGGCCGGACATGTGGCTACCTGACACAGGCTAACTTTGGCTCAGGACGGAGCCTCTCGGGGAGGATGGAGTAGGGAGCGAGCGCAGGGGGGGGAGGTTGTGGGTAGGGAGAGGAAAGACGGCAGGAGACAGAAATGCAAACATGGCCTGACAGCCGTGGGGCAGGGGGAGGGGAGGAGGAAAAAGCAGGGTAAACCTGGCAGGATGGAGCAGGAAACCAGGCTGGAGCGAGCAGGGCGATGGTGAGATAGTGCTTCCTGCCGAGGGAGAGAGGCAGACAGATAAACACTCCCAGACGGGCGCTCGCTGACCCCTCCTTGGGATGCTTTGCGATGACGTGGTGGCAAGTCCCTGGAGCAGGGCAGAGTCCTAAAACCAGGTGAGAGCCCGATCAGGTACTGGGTGTAGTCGTGCTCTGTTGCCCAGGGCAGCTGACTTGAGAAACACCCTGTTATAAATCCCTGCCTGGAGGCACCGAGGGACCCGGGATGAAGAATACAAGGGTAACTTTGCTCCTCAGGACAGCCTGTCTCTCTTGAACATGGCTCCCACTTTTGAACCTCTCTGTTTCTGTCCCCTGATGGACTCCCAGCTTGGAAGTCAAAAAGCTGAAGGAGCCCGGAGAGCTTGTGACATTCTCTGCCTCCTTCCCCATCAGTGCAGGTGGTTATGAGATGCCAGAAAAGAACCAGTTAATTAAAGTTTATCAGCCATGAGAAGCTAAACAGACCCATTGGGGTGCATGCACTGGGGCCAGGCAGCCTGCTGGACTGAGGCTGTGGTGCTGTTTGGCTGGACCCCTGGGCACGGGATGTGTGGCCGTGGTGCTAGGGAGTGCCAAGGGCTGGGGAAGCAGAGTGGAATGCCCAGCCTGTGGTGCTGCTGCTGCTCAGGCTGTGGCTTCTGCTTGTGTTGTGACCATGCTGCTGTTGTGTAATGTGCTGCTCATATCTGTGCCCACCCCTTGGCTGTTGGGCAGGGGGATGCCTTGGCTGGGTCTCCTCTGGCTGCAGGTGCTGAGCTGGAGGAAAGCCCTCTTTCTTCACTCCCCAAATGCTCTGTCTGTTTGGACACCTCTCCTTCCTCCTCACCTGGCATTGTTTCAGACCCAGGGTGCTTGGGGCATCTCTGAATCTGGTGCCAAGAAAAAAAGCATTTCCACCAGCTCAGGTGGTGCTCTGGTGGCTTCTTCCTCAGTCCTCATGTTGGTCTCTGCTCAGGGGGCTCCTGCCTCCACACACCAACTTACCCACAGGTATTTTGGGGGAAAGATAATGTCTCATTATGCTGTGGTGTTGGACAGGAAGGATCAGACCCCCAGTAATGATGGTCACCTCTGTGTTTGTATTGACTGAGTTTCTATAATTATTTTTCCCTTGTGTCCCTTGAAAAAGAACAACCTGTCCTAGTTGAAGCAAAGGAACATCTGATGCTTTGGGAATACCCTCACAAAATGGCGAGGACACAAATCCACCACACTTTGATTTGGTGTTGTTTCAGGGCTTTGAGGTCCATGGATGAAAATGTCTAGGCCACAGGAGCGTTGCCTTGCTGTCGGCATTGCCCATCGTGGGAAGAGGAAAGGTGCTGTCCCAGGCCCGAGTGAGCTCCTGGTGTGTGAGTTCTGTTGTGTGGTTGCTGGAGCACAACACTGGGCACAGTGGGGCTGATCCTGCACTGATGGGCACAGCCCCTCTCTTTAACCCCTTGTGGGGCAGGCCTGAAGCAATGGTCACCCTGAACTGCAGAACAGAGACCGTCTTTCATGAACCCATAGAAGAAGGGCCCTGCTTCTTTTGACCTTGTGCATATGCATAGTTTTGGGGGGATTTTCAGTTTTCTATCGTTATCATTTTTCATTTGTTCGTTGCTTACACCTCAGCCTGTTTCCATCTCCATTTTCCTCCCAGCCTCACTGTGGGTATGGGTGGCTGTCACCCTGCCCTCACAGTCCTTGGGCACAGGGCAGAACTTGCTCCATTTTGGTGTCAAGTCTCACCATGGTTTGGGGCTTGCTCTGCCCACTGTGAGACTGGAGAGAAAACACCTGGTGTTTCATCCCTACGTCAGCTGGAGCCTGACATTTATTTCTCAGCCTCGTGCCATATCTCACCTCTCTGTGAAACAAGGCTTCCTCCCTGCTGGCAAGCACCATGAGAAGGAAGAGGAGGAGCTGACAGCCCTATGTTCAGATTTCTCCTGCTGCTGTGCCAACTGCCTGGTCCCTGCATGACGTGGCACCTTTGCTGCTCCAATCCACAGCTGGATGCTTGCCCTGTGCATGACAAGGAGTTGCTCCATGGGGAAACTTGAGCCCTGTAGGTGGGAAGTTGGCCTGGCTTTACCTCCGGCACATGGACTTCCCACATGTCTGTGGGCAGCCACAGAACCTTCAGCACCAAGGCAGTGAGTTATATCAACACACGGCAGGTGGGAAAGAGTAACTGGGGCAGAGGGGGGAGATGGCACCTGCAGTGCTGGGGTTAGTTCCTGTGGGGCACATAAAATTTCACCAGTAAATGCTGCCAATTTGGACAGGTTCAGCCTGGAAAGCTGGAGAAGAGGACTGCAGAAAGAGCAGAGCAAGGGTTCTCCTCCCTCTCCCCTAGAGCCAGCTACTGCTGCTCTTCTGCAGCAGAAAGGGTCATTCAGTCCCAACTGGTCAACAAGGCACCAGAATTTTACTGTTGACTATCAAGGAGCAGGGCTTTGCTCACATAGTAACTGGCGAAAACAAATCTCCCATTTTTAGAAAATGTCCAAATCTGGTGTTCCTACCTTGGTTTGTTGGACAGATGTTCATTGACTAGGACTTTTTGCCTGAAAACAGCAAAGTAGAGATGGGGCCGTAGCAGTGTCAGGGAAACTTTGCTGGGGGAAAGGATGCTCTTTTTTTCCCCTTCCAGCCTATCTTTTGCCCCAGTACAGCACTGAGTGGGCAGCATGTGTTGGGCTGGGTGCAGGGAGACAAACAGGGGCACACAGCCTCACCTGGAGCAGCTTTGCTTTGTGCATGTTATCTTGCAGCTCTGGTCACAGAACCCCAAAGCAGGGAGTTTGGTGGCAGGAGAGGGAGCTGTGCCGGTTAGATGGGGACATGCAGCGGTTGTGGCCAGAGAGATCCAGCCAGGGAAGGAAGTCAGCGAGAAGGACAGAGTGTGAACAAAATCACTCTCCGGAAAGGCGCCCCGTTAATCAGTCAGCAGGGCAGACTCAGCAGAGAGGGAGGGAAGGGGAAGCAGAGAGGGGCTGAGGTGGTGTGTGGGGGCTCGGAGGGAGGATCCGGTGCAGGGCTTCCTGTGGGTGGAAGCAGCTGGAGAGCAGGAGCTGTGTTGTGCCACCCTGTACCATGCTATACCTGCACCTTCTCTCACACCCAGCCCTTGACCTGTTCCCAAAGCCATCGCATCACTCCAGCTCAGGTGCTTTTCTGCAGGGATTCGGTGTCTGCAGCTATCGCAAGGGAAAACCAAGTCCCATGCAAGGCTTTCCCACAACACGCCCAAGGGTGGAGAGATGAGGTCTGGAGCCTGCAAGATGCCCTAGGGGGGGGTGGGTAGCACTTTTGAGGGTGAGCGTGGCTTCCCCACCAGACAGGAAGAGCCCTGGATGCAGGACACAGTGGGCAGCCCTGCTGCCATGCTGAGAGCAGCAGACAGAGCCAGAGGGGTCTGAAAATGACGGAGCTGCCAGTGATAAGGAGAAGGCCCTTGGTGCAACCTGGCCCCTTTTAGAGCCGTGTGCTGCAAGATCAAGGCTATAGAAACCGCTGGGAAATGTGCTTCTCTGGAAAAAGACAAGGTGTGAGTGGCTGTGGGATCCTGCTTCCTCTCACCACATCCCATCAATCCCCCCTCTGTTTATTTTAATATCCTGCTGCCAGCTTGCTTGGAAACCATCTTGAAAAAACAAAGCTTGCCGGGGCTGCTGCATGCCTTTTTAATTACATTAATGCTCTCCCCGTGCAAGGGCGCAGTTGGGTGTGCGGGAGAGAGCGGGATCTCCTCGGAGGGCTGAGGAGATAAAGCATGGCTGGGGTTGGAGGTGGGGAAGGAGGGACTGAGAGAAGAGGAGACACTCCATGTTCTGGAGACATCTCCCTCGCACCCTGGGATTTGCCAGAGACACAAACCATCTGTGTGTCGGTTAGCAGAGATTTAATGGCCAAACCCAGCACCAAGTTCAGCACAGGAGAGAGTCATGGTAAGGCACACGCTCCCCCCAGGGAGGGAAAGGCCAAGGGCAGCAATGGGGTGGATCCATCTGTAAAGCACAAAGAGTGATAGAGAATTTTGGAGGGGAAAGCTGATGACTTTGAAGATGCTTTTGCAGGCTGAGAGTAACTCTGTGTATCCTTTTGCCTGTCCTGGATGATGACTCTGGGTATTGGCATCCCAGGATGCCAGCCTTAGTGTGGGGCATCGGGGTGAGTAGTGGGTCCCCAGCGTGAGCCAGTGCCTGATGCAGGGAGTCCCTGAAGTTCCTGGGGCAATCCGAGGGCGGTGAGGAGGCTGGATGACCATGAGTGCTGGCCCAGCACTGGCTGCCAGCAGCAGGAGTGTCCCCAGTCCTGCGCTGTGGTGCTTTCGGAGCGAGCAGTGGTTCCTTTTCCTGTTGTACTCACCGAGGGCCATGGACAGGATGCATCTGCAGGAATCCCACAGCCTCAACCTGCACAGATCGTACTTTTCCTTTCTTCCCCTCCACCCCCCGGCGTTGTTTGCTAGTAGGTCACCAGGCAGCACATGAAGAGAGGCAGGGGGTTATTCCTGCTGCCATCCTGCTCCCCCCAGGTCCAGCAGTGGGGCACAGCATCGACCGAGAGGCTTTTGCTTCCTCGGACCACTGAGTGGTTCGAGCACGGAGACCACTCCAATTTGGAGACTTAATTTGGTGCCTGTCACAGCCTGGAGCTGGCCATGCAGGGCTCTGGGGATTAGCTTTCTGCCCACTGCCCCAGAGCACGGACAGGATGAGAGGGTCTGCTGTCCCCAGCCAGCCCCATGCAAGCCATTATCTTCTGCATTTTGGGTTGAGCACCGTGGGGGTGGCAGGCACCCCTGGACACTCCCTGGGGCGACGGACTGGGAGGCCGTGACCATCTGGAGAGCGGTGTTTGCACTGGGATAACCATGTCCGGCGTTAATAGGAAATGCAGCTTAGCGGGCAGATTCCCTTCCCCACCCCCTTTTTTTAATAAACCTTGTTACATTTTGAAGGGATTTTACAAAAAATGTGGTCATTTATTTTCACAGCCCGGGGGCACATTTTTGTGTGTGACATCTGACGTCCCCTCCACAGGGAAAGGGGGAGGTTGGAGGCGTGAGGTGGGGTGTCCTCCATAGGGGTTGAGAAACACAGGGTCCCAGAGACCATGGTGATATCAACATGACCCACGTGTTGAAAGACAAATGTTGTCTGTTGTCTGTTGTTGTTGTTGAGAGAGACATGTCTGTAGGACAGGCTGTGGGCAGCAGGACACACACGCAGGCAGAGATGGGCCAGGGCAGTCCCTGGGCTTACTCCACCTCATGTGGGCAAGGAAAGAGGAGGCAGGAATGATGGGGGGAGATGGCCAGCACCCCACTGTTGCCATGGGGGCAGCCACAGGGACACCACCTCGGAGCCGTGCGCAGGCGGGAAGGAAGTGGAGAACAATCAGGGAGAACAAGGCCGGCGGCCCCGGCCTGGCAGTGCTGGTGGTGCTGCTCAGCACGTCCCTCCACTGCCGTGTCCCCTCAGCAGCCTCTCCTGGGTGGCAGTGGGCCCTGGGCACCCTGGCCTCTCCACCAGCCTGGCTCCTCATGACTCCACAGATGCTTGTGTCAGAGAGGCTGGTGGCCATTTGATGTCTCCTGGGGCAGGTTTCCCCATAGAGAAGCATTCCTAGAATCATTGAATCATTAAGGTTGGAAAAGACTTCTACAACCATCAAGTCCAGCTGTTAACCCAGCACCATCTTGTTCACCACTAAACCATGTCCCCAAGTGCCACATCCACATGTCTTTTGAACACTTCCAGGGATGGTGACTCCACAACTTCCATAGGCAGTCTGTTCCAATGCCTGAGCACCCTTTCAATGTAGAATCTTTTCCTAATATCCAATCCGAACCTCCTGTGGCACAACTTGAGGCCATTTCCTCCTGTCCTAAGGCTCATGTGGCTCTATCACAGCACTTCTGAGACCTGTGGTCCTCAGGCCACAGTTTTGGAGGAGAGGTGTCACACAGTGCTCCTTCTGCTTGTGAAACCTGTGGAAACTTGATGTCCTTGAGACCCCTCTGTCCTTGCCAGACCTCTCTGGTACCTGGGTTTGAATGTGACAAGGGAAGGAAATGGACATACACAGAACATAGCTGCAAAAAACCTCACGTTTTTGTAGAAAGTCAAGCTAAACAACATATTTCTGCAATCTTTTCTTCCTTAGCATTTAGCACCTACCTGAGCCACAGCTTCACCTTTTGTTTCATAACTCTCTTTTTCCTCTCCTCTATTTCTGGTTAGTTTGCTTGGTTTTGCAGTCAATAAGACTTTTCTTTTTAATTATCTCACATCTCCAGAAGCTGGAGTTTTGAGATAAAGATCGTGAAGTAATGACAGTCAGCAACACTGTGCTAATGAAAAACAACAGTAGTCTCTGAAGGTAACCGGTACTTCGAGATGTTTTGTCCATGAGGAGCTCACTTAGGGTGCATGTCTGGCATGCCGGAGATGCAAGCACACAAAAAGTGGGACTCTCCCTGAAAAAAAGGTGGAAGAAGAGCATGATAATGTTTAACTGCCTGTCCTTGAGCCTGGATAATTTCACTCCTGGAATGCCTGTCCGGTGGTGCGGGGAAGGGGGCTGCTGCAATCCCCTGAGGTTTGGTCCTGTTCAGGTGGCTGTACTGAGAGTCTGCCAAAGGAGAGGGGCATTCCATGAATACCTGCTGGCTCCAGAGAGCATCTCTGTGCCAAAGCAAGAGTTTTGCATTTCTGGTATTGGGGCATCCCTGATTTGTCCCCCTGATTGCAGAAAGCCACCGTGTATAGAAAAATCTCCTGCCAGACTCCCTCCAGTTAATAGAGGGGATCATTTCAGAGCTTTAGTCCAAGCAAATTCAATCTCATTCACCTGGTGAGGAATAGGCACACTTGGATTCCCACTTTCTGGTCTTCCATCTTTTTCTGGCCCTTGTCTGTGCTAGTCTGTCTATCAGAGCCCAGGGACTGTCTGGCCCTGGCCCTAGAGCTGCTGCTAAAGAGCTGCTCACTGGAGTCAGGAGTGCTGCAGACAGACCACTTGTGTCCTGCTGAGCCAGTATTCAATTATCTTGTAGGAACAGACCCAAGGAGATGTTTCCTTCAAGAGGCTTTGCCCCTCTCCAGGCTCGTGATGCCAGGAGAGCTGCTGCCCACAGCGATGGCTGCAAGCTAGTCAGGGTCATCCCCTCTGCATCATCCCCTCTCTCCTTTCCCTCCACAGATCTGGTGAGCAGCTATTCTATGACCCCCCCTACCCTCAGCATCACCGAGGAGGAACACGTCATCAACGCCAAGGACACGCTGACCATCACCTGCAGGTAAGGCACAAGCAAGCCTGGCTCTGTCTAGACTGCTTTTACCTGGTGAGTGTTGGAGGACTAGGCAAGGAGAGCCCTCCAGGGACACCTTGGCTGCAGTACACCTACAGATTAGCGTGTCTGCCTAGAAATCTTCCACACTTACCAAGGGTGAACTCATCTAATTAATTCATTGAAAAAGAAGCAGAAGATGTCTCGGGGGAGACAGTGATAACCTCTGCTGTAGTCCTGCAGGCAGGAGGAAGATAGAGAAACATTTGCATGATCTGATAGCTTTGTTGTAAGCTCCTCAGGGAAACTGGCCTCCCTGATTCTCCTTGTCTTTCTCTGACATTGATTATTCTCATCTCCTCGGGGCTGCTAGGATTGGAGTTCTGGTTTCTAAATCTAGTGACATGTTTGGGGGATGTTGAGAAATACCCATGGGAGAAGGCAAGGCTGCACTTAGTGGTGTCTATGAGAGGCTTCCAACTTTTCTAGGAAGCTGAGATTTAATGTTTTGCCTTGTACACATCAGGGTAAGGAAAAGCCCTGGACCAGACCAGGTCAAAACGCTGTGAGAGGACCTGGAGAACCTGGGGTTGTTTTGGAGACTGGCTCTGAGAAGGTGATGTGCCTGAACTGATTTATCCACTCTGGGACACTTGGATGTACATGTTTTCAGTACTACCCCCTATCTAGGAAAGTCAAAAAAAAAAAAAAAGTGGGAGAATTGGCCAAGGTCAATTTTCCTGGAGTTTCCCTTCAGCAGCTGAAGGCAGATCCATGCTTGGGATCTGAGTGCTGGGCTCAATGAGGGTCTAAATTCAGCATGGGCCTCAAATGGGTGTTCCTCAGTGTTATATATAACCACAGAGTAATTACTGCAAACACTTGGCTGGCATTGTGTTCATGTCTTGTCACAAACATATTTAACTTTTCCTGGAACAGATGGTATTGCTTTTCCTTTGTGAATCAGTTCATAGCCAAGGCAGAAGGACAGAGGAAAGGTTGTTGATGGCAATACTGAACTGATTTCACCTGGTCTGGGAAGCTGAGCCTTTGGGGGCTCATTCACCCTGTGACCTGAGGAACCATGGTGTGTGTTAGGATGTAGGAAACATGTGAGTTGGAGGACTGCCCGTGACTGTCCATGGAGGACTGTGGTCAGCCTGCTGGGGGGGGCAGAGAGGAAAAGGAGGGAATTTGGGGACTTCAGTGCTCTGCCTTGGTAGTTCTGTCCACAGACGGATGTGGGAACAGACACTCTCTGTTAAAACATTGGAAGAGGGGAGGTTCAGTGCAATTATTTTGAATAAGCTTAGAATCAAGGCAGGCCCTTTCTCAGCAGTGGCCCAGGGTGTGGGACATGGAAAGTGGTTTCAAGACTGAGACAAGGCTAAAGAACATACCGTAGTTAGAGGTGTGGTAAAAGAGTCAAGCGCGAACACAGCTTCTCAGCACCATGAAGTGGAAAGCCTTTCTTTTTGGGTATCCCTCCTAGACCTGGATTGCCCTTTCCCTGGGCACTTGTTAGGTGTTGGTTAATATGAAGGAAAACCACTGAAGTGGAAAATAAGTGCTCTGATTTCCAGTGCAGACTGTGCATGGCCTGCCCTTGCAGGGAGGATTGTACAAGTTACAGAGTCACTGCAAGTGGCAACAAGCTCTCTGCTGGTCCCTCTGAGCTTTCTAATCCTGTGGTTATCTGTCTTGAGGAGATGATTTTGACTGTGGGACACTGTTACTTCATTTGAACGCAAAGTAAATCCTTCCTGGTCCCTGGATCTCTAATTACACCCAGCTGCTTCTCCAACCTCTTCTCTGGACCATGGCCCACCCTGAGAAGACCTGGCTTGGGATAATGGGAACTGAAGGGAAAAACATGCAGACCACCAAGAGAACAGGCAAAGGAGAGGGTGGTGGGGCAGGGTAGGGCAGCAAAAAATACAGAATCAAATCCAGGATCCAGGGATTTCCTGCTGAGCATCGTGTTGGAGGTGACTTCAGTTTGACCCTGGTCTTCCCCTGAGAGCAATGTCCTCTGGCTGCTCTTCAAGCTGCCCTTGGAGCCAGGAGCACAGGCCTGCTTGAAGTAGTGCTTCAGCAGAAAGATGAGCTCAAAACCCCCCTGTGAGACTCCCTGGAGACCTTTCGAGTTTCACCCACTGAGCGTGAGAGTCCTGCAGCCAACTGTGCTCTCAGACTCCCTCACAGCAGCCCTGATCTCAGACATCCACAGCTCTGCAGCCCCCCTCCTGCTCCACAGCCCACCAAGCCTCATCAGTGACCAGAGTCCATGCCAAGCTGAAGAGACCCTTGGGCACAACACATACGCGAGGAGGCACCAGATGCTGGGGCTCTGCTTTTGCAAATGGCATCACATGCAGTCACGTTCCCTTGTCACCCAGCACAATGCACCCTTGAGAGGCCCAGATAGAGCAGGGGACCAGTGCAGGAACATTCCCCAAAATGCAGATCATGCCAGGGCTGGCTGAGAGCCCCAGAGATGTTTTGATCTAAGCATGTGGCAGAGCCAGGGAAGGGGCTGATGCCCACATAGACAGTGCAGCTTTTATTAGCTCCCATCCTGAGAAGGAAGGAAAGAATATCATGAATCTCTGCATTCAAGCCCTCAGCAGCCTGTGCGGGTGGAAAGCAGAGATCTTGTGCTGTTCCAGCTCATGAATATTGGAGCAGAGCCCACAGGAGCCAGCTGTGCAACAGCAGAAACCTCTGGAGGGTTCAACTAGGTCATGACTGTGCCAGCCCAACCCATCCCATCCTGCAGGTGCTGGGCACTCAGGTGGAGAGAAAACCAAGAAAAAGAAGGGCAAGGTTGTCCTTTGCTGCACAGTGGTCTGTTCCCAGAGCTGACTCACAGATGCACAAACCTGTCTGTGGCAGAGGAAGTATTTGACCCCGGAGCCCTCTTGGCTCCCGTGGAGGAAATGAGCACTGTGGCAGGGCTGAAGGAGCCTAAGGATAAGGCAATGCCCCACAGCCACTGCTCTGGAGCAGTGTCCAAGGACACACAACACCTGCTGCTCTTTCCTACATGTGTGTGACTGCTGTGAGCACCCTCTGTGGTTCTGAGGGAGGATCTGGCTTATCCCAGCTAAACCACAAAGCCACAGCCAGCTTTACCCATCATACCACACTTGGGAGCTTCAAAGAGGATTGAAGAAAAGCGGTGCCAATTGCAACATCTTCCTTGAAGAGCATCTGTCCTGAAAAGATTGAGGAAAACAGCTGTGGAGAAGCCTACAGTGCATCTTTTTCCAGCTGGCATCCGCTGGCTCCATCGCCAAGAGGCACATTATCACCAAGCTGAAAGAAAACAACTTGGGAATAAACCTTGGAAGGTGACAGATAGGAGGGAGGGAACCATCCAAAACTGCTGCTTGGACTTTTCCACAGATGCAGAGAGTAGATACAGAAATAAATCCATGTGAACCTGACCTGTCCTGATTCCTGCTTTCTTCTGGTCCTCTTAACCCACCAGTGATGCTGACTTGGACTCACAGTAGTGCCCACACCTCTGTGTCCCCACTGAAAGTAGTTGAGCAGCACATATGCAAGGAATGCCTGCGTTAGAGCCACCCATGGGCTGGTTGGCACATCTGTTTGCACTGTCCCATCCATGTTTGTATAAATATGTGTCACTCGGTGACTGCAAGCCTTGATGGTTAATGAAACAAGTGGATTTGATAACGTGTGAAAATCCCAGTGGGTGAACAAACAGAAAGCGGAAACAGTGGAGACTGGTACAATTGCCCTCCTCCACGTGGAGTGCCAAAAATGCCTGAGCAAATGCAAAGGGCTTTGGGGGTCCTTTGCACGGTTGGGGTCTGAAGCTCTCCGCTCTGGGCTGAGAGCAGCCCATGGTCTGCACCATGCAGTGGGACTGTGGGCACAGCAGCAATGGCCACAGCAGAGGCCACTGGGTGTTACTGGTTTAGTGATCAGTTTTACTGTTATTTTCCCTGAGCATGCATAGGATGGGAAAACCTCAAAATTCAATCCTTATTTTTATTGAAGTGCTCATGACACTCTGGTACTTTGGAGAAGCCTGCCCGTGCTTCACAGACACAAGCTGCTGGAGCTGCACCTACAGTCCTGCCTCAGGCACTGATGGCATTTTTAGTGAATGCACCAGTTTGAGCTGCATCAGAGGGGCCATGAGGTTGTCCCCAAGGGCTTATCGCTGCCTCCAGAGCCCTTGTGCCTGGTGACACGAGGAGAGTGCAGCACACTGCCTCCAAACTCATCCTCAGAGAGGTGGAAGAGAGCAAACTCTGCAGGAAGATAAATTAGCAGCTGAAAAAAACCACAAAGGGGCAGGTCTTGTCCCCATACTTGGACAGAAATCCTGTCCTCATTGCTTCTGAGCCACTGTACCCTCCAATGGCACCTTATCTCTCTTCCTCCTCGCTGTCCCTTGCTGTCTGGATCCAGCTATTCGTGATGGTCACGGTCTGGCTGTGCTTTGAAAGCATCTGCCCTCAGAGCTGCCCTGGCAGAGCCCTGGCAGAGAAGCTGCATGTGCCAGCATGTCTATTCCCAAATTGAATAATAGATGAACCCAGTTTCCCCTCATAGAGCCAACGATGCTGACAAAAGGCCATTTTTACCCCACAGCTGTCCCTTACGATGGCTTCTTTTTTCCTTTTTTTTTTTTTGCACGTACTTAAGTGACTTCCAGCTATACTGGCAAACTTTCAAGTGGGGACTAGGCCTTCCTCTGAAAGGGACTCTGATTCCACAGAAGGAAACCTCCAGCATGGAATAAAAGCTTGTTTTGTTTGTAGTAAACAAGTGCAGTTATAACAAGCTAGGCTGGCGCGTGTGTGCACATGCGAGCTCCCGCTCTGGAGATCCTCGGCTATATATAAATACACATGTGCACACTCTGTCTGGGGGTTTCTTGTGTTCCTGGACTTTTCTGTCTGTCTTTGGGCTGCTGGTGAACAGGCTCAGTGGTCATGCCCTTGGAGAGGTGTCTGCAGCTGTGTCTCTGCAGAGGTGGGAAGGGGCGGCAGCCCCAGTCCAGCTGTGGTTTTCAGGGGCTGCAGGGTGCTGTGCAGAGCAAGGGAACCCCTTCCCACAGCAGCAGGGAAGGAAACAGCTGGCAGCTGGCCAGAAAGCAGTCAGCTGGGCCTCCCCTGGTTTTCCCCGTGCTGTCTTTTATCCCTGACTCCCCTCCTGCTTTTCTCTTTCTCATTTTCTTCCCAGTCTGCTCTCCTTCCCTCATTCTCCTTCCCACTCCATTCATCACACCATGAGCCCCAGCCAGCAGCTATGCTGAGCCAAGGGAAATCATCACATCCATGTGTTTCCCTAATAGCTCTGGACCCTTTTAATAACAAGAGGGAATAGAGAATAAATGGAGCCTTTCCCTCAGGGTCCTGTGTGTTTCCCTGTCCTGGCATTCATACCAGTAGGACAGTGTCACGGGACAGAGGGTCCTGCTTGCGAGTGGGCTGATATCTCACAGCTTGGCATGGCCAGAGACGTGACCTGGGGAAGGGGAGAAGCCTCTGCTTGCCCAGTGATTAGAGAAGCTGCTTGCCATTTCCTCATGCCTGTTTTTTCCCTTGGAGGGTGGCCATTCCTCCATGCCTCACCCCAAAAGTGGTGTCTGGCTGGGCCACATGGAGGTGAGCGCAGGGTGACCACCACATTCACCGCGCTTGGCCCAAAGCTAATGCTCCTCTTTGCTCGTGTCTAGAGGCCAGCACCCCTTGGAGTGGTCGTGGCCTGGGGGCAAGGTGGACCCTGCTGGGAAGGAGGAGACTGAATTGGTGGCCTCAGCAGCCCCCAGCAGCAGCCGGGCGATCCGAGAAGAGGACTGTGAGGGGACCGGCACGAAGCCGTACTGCAAAGTCCTGGTGCTGACGGAGACGCAGGCGAACGACACAGGTTACTACCGCTGCTACTACAAGTACATTGATGCCAAAATCGAGGGCACCACGGCAGTGGGCACCTACGTGTTTGTGAGAGGTAAGAGCCATCGGTGGGGTGCACCTGCAGGCTGGGGGGCTGCGGGCAGCCAGTGCACCACAATATCCTAAAGATTAAAAACCTCAATGTGCCTCCCAGGATGCTGCAGGCCTGGGGAGGGGGCCAAGGGCTGGTTCCCTGCAGTTCCAGGGAACCAATATCCGTCCACAGGCGGCAGCGCCTGGGATTCAATTTCGTCCCATCCTGGGGGCATCGCTCCAGCCAGGCTGGAATGCAGGAATTTAAGCAGTCTCAGAGACGTTTTGCCACTAAAAAAAGCACAGGAGTTATCTTCTGGGCAGCTGTGGGCTCCCCAAGATGCTGATGGCTATGGATGATAGCATTCCATGAAGCTGAGACTGAGGGAGAGGGAGGATGAGTGGTACAAACACACCATGCGCAGCCTCCTCCTGTTCCCAGGACTGATGGCTCCAGCCACTCCACAGTGGCAGATCCACTCCTCTCCACACTGTCTCCTCTCCAAACTGTGCAGGGGCTGCCTTCACAGGCAGGATTATGAGATGTATTTTGGAGGAGGAGGGACGTTCACCAGGCTTGGGGTTGGAACCTCAGCTCAGCAAGTGTCTGCAGGGCCAATACTCATCCTCTCCATGCCCCAGGGGTTCCCCCTCCGCCGTCTCCCCCACTGCTCAAAGCAAGATAAATGAGCCCTGTCCCCTGGAAACAGTTGGCTGAGCTATTTCTCTTTCCGCCCCCATTTATTAGTTGGTGCAGTTGTCATGAGCCAGGCAGGTCATGACATATAAGATGCATTTTTCAGAAGTCCCAGGGCAAAGCCAAATTTGCCTCTGCAACTATGCAAAGAAAAATGCAGGGGCAAATCAGAAAAGGTGGACAGCTGCTGGAGAGGAATTGAGATCTGTTTGGGCAATTGCCTCCTCTGCCTGTGGGCTCTGCTGCCCACCCTAAAACAAGACAGAGCCTCCCTGGATTGCAGACATCTGTGAGTTGGACAGGGGTGTTCAGACCCTCCAGGGTGTTTTAACAGGATGGAGACAGAGAGCTTCTTACACATGTTGAAAATGTGTACAGCCTAACAAACTTACATGCTTTTGAGTGCTTTTGCAAGAACCTGATTTTCTTTGTGATCCAGCAAATGCCACTTTGCCCCATGATCCACCTTCTCTCACCTCCAGCCTCTCTGCAGCTCAGTAGTGTCTTTCCTGTTCACCAGAGAGCAGCAAGTGTGCACATGGTGCAGCTTAGGGGCAATAAATCCCACGTTGTCAGGGCCCGTGGGACCCACAGTGCCTGTGGACAGCATGTGTGCAACAGATCCTGCCAACACCTCGCAGCACTGCTGTGCACAGGGCTACACAGCACATGTTCATACTGGTTCCAATCAGGCTGTCCCCTGTTATGGCTGTCAAGCATGTAGGAAACCTCAGAATCCGCCTTTCCAGACAGGACAGGCTTTCAGGCAAGAGAAGGGACATGTCAGGAAAACCAAGGCACACAGTAACCACAACCATTGCAGAACATGCAGATAAAGCCCTGCCTGTTCCTGCTGAACTGGGCTGCAATGTGAAACTGTCCCTGGAGAGCTTGGAAGGGCTGATGTAAGTGTCAGGGATGTTTGGAGACAGCATGATCAGACCACAGCTTTATCCATCAACCTCATTTCTCATGTTAAGAGCTTGGTGGAATTGCCAGGAACAAAATATCTGTGCTTGGCTGGAAAAATGGGTTCTTTTGTATTTTACCTGCATCTCAGTTCTTAAGTGAACTCTTCACACATACCTCTCCTTCCCATGTGTCTGGTTAGGTGTGTATTTTATTACAACTACAGATAGCACTGTAGACATACAGAATGCTTCATCAGGGTAGGATAGGATATGTACAGCCCACATCTCATAAAGCTTAGCATATATTAATGGAGAAGATGCTAAATTATTCCCATTCGACCCATTAAGACAGTCTCAAGGAAATTTGTGATGTGGTCAGAGAGGGGAGTTAGTGCATGAATCACAAGCTCATTGGCAGCAGGACCAGCCCAGTAAATCAGTTAGTTTTTGGCTGACATCTGAGCTTGAAGGGGACCTCATAGTCTCTCACCTCTGGCATTTGTGCACCTCCTCCCTCTCACATGCCCAAGGCTCAGGAGAGGAATGAGGAACATGTTCACACTGGGAAACAAATCTGTGATTTCAGCAATCCTGTGGCAGCACAAGACCCCAGGAAACACAGATAAGAACTCTCTGGACAGTCCATGTTTTCGTAAGAGCTGACCAGTACAGTTTTCTGAGCGTGGTTTGTTTCACCTAAGCTGTAGAAAAAAGACATTCATACAGAGTAGGTCTTTGTAGCATGACTATCACTGAAGCAACAGCTTTATAGGTCAAAAATTAAAGGAATTCCCTTATACACTGACAGAGGGAGAGCACTGGGTTGGATTGGGTTGTGCCCAATGTGATTTGAATTACATGATCCCCAAATGGGGATAATTTCCAAATTCATCTTTGACTTCTCATTTTAGAGAGGCATCTTTAGAAGTTGTGTAGCAGAGTGAAAAAGTCTCAGGCTGGACAAACAGAAGTCATGCCAGTCCCTTGAAATCAATAGTTTAGCTGAAACCCAGGTGAATAAAGACTAAATGTAGTCTTTAAATAAAGGAAGGCCACTGGGATCATTTGGTCTGATTCCAGCATACCAGAAGCCATAAAATCTCCCCTAGCAGGTTCCTGAGGCAGCCCCATGTTTTCCAGATGGAGGCCTACCACCTCCTTACAGAGCTGCCTTCACCCAGGGGACAATTTCTTTGAACAAAGCCAATCATGACCGTGTGCTGGGTGGACTTCTACAGAGACATGACTGGCAACACCAGGCCTTGGAGTCACTAGGGACCAGTCTCTATTCAGACCATCCCACGAGGCATAAGTCCCTGTGGGAAAGGGAGGGCAGGGGCTGCTTCTACAGAATAGATTGTCCATCACAGAGGCTCTGCCAGAGGACACCAAGCAGCCTCACAATTCTTTGTCTCTTCCAATTCTGCCTTCATCCCCTACAGTCAGTCTGGGTCGCTGCTCGTTCCGTGTCGAGTTTAGCGTAACATCCCCGGCCTTGCTAAGTCATTTCAACGATTATTTTCGGGTGGTTTTTGCTCTTCCTGTCAATATTTGTGCCTGCAGCAGTTGGGCGGCAGTGGGGTGGCAGCCCTGGAAAGCTCAGCTCATCTGTTTATCTGGCTGCAGGATGACATCTGCATACCATTCTGCCGGGGATCACTTCCTCACCCTGGAAGGTCGCGCTGCACCAGGGCGGCACAGCCCCTGGCGCGGGGCCACGCTCACCAGCTGGGCAGGCGCTGAGCCCAGGACACAACACGCCAGCTTCACAAAGGGTCAGAGCCAGGCAGAGACCTTGAGGGGGCCAGGAAAGGGGAGGTCATGTCCAGCACTGCCCAAACGTCACACAAATGCCACTGCACCGGTGCTGTGTTTGGTGCGGAGGAGCCGGCTGGCTCCCTTTGCATTCCCAAGCTCCAGGTGTCTCCTCTGACTGTCACATGTGGCAGATGGGGCCATCCAGCTCCACACCACTCCCTTGGCAAGCTCATGCTGTGTTAAAGAAAGTCAGAAAGCCTCCTTTTCTACTGGTTGATTTCTTTTCCTGTTTTTTTCTTGCCTCTGTTTAGTTGTTGTTCTCCTTGTCTCTCTCCTTCAGATTTCGAGCAGCCATTTATCAACAAGCCAGAGACCCTTCTCATCAGCAAGAAGGAGAACACTTGGGTACCATGCCTTGTGTCCATCCCAGATCTTAACGTCACGCTGACCTCGGTGAGAGCTCTGGACCGAGATGTATTGCATTTGTTCTGCATTTGTAATTGCCTCAGTGGAAGCAGGACAGGCACTGCCAGGAAAGGAAAATGCATCGGATAAATTTTCCATGGAAAGTACAAGCCACTGGCTTCCTTGTTTTATTTGCTGGTTGAAGCTGTGTTGTCCAGTTCCCTTGGGCAGACCCCACGGGTTTCCTGCCAACCTTGCTTCTCTTCCCTGGAGCTCTATGAAACAAAACAAGATTTTCTTTTAAACCCATTTCCCCACAGCATCCCCTGTTTGCCTGGTCTCTGTGATCTACAACCCCTTTAGGTGGTCAGCATCCCCACAGGGGAGGAGGCTGCAGCCCTGAGGCTCAAGACTAAAAACAGCTCTGTTATCAGTTTGCTTTTGCCTTTTTTTTCCCTTTTTTTTTTTTTTTTTGGATCTTATCCACATGATTCCTCANCTTCCAGGATGAGTGTTACTATTGTACAAAGGCCTCCAGGGACACTCTGGGGGCCAGGGGCCTTTCCCTTGCCCGGGAAGGACACTACCCAAGGTCAGCACTCATCCCTGTGGGGCTGATGTTTGGGACACCAGCATCAGTTTCCTTAGCTATCTCTAGAAGTTTCCATTCCTGGAAGTCTCTGGCCTGCTCTGCAGATGGAGAGGCTCGTGGTGCAGGATGCGGCTGCTCGGGGTAGAGGGGAGGCAATTCCTAGATGACAAACCCTCGGGGGGAGAGGGCAGGAGGCCAGCACAGATGCTGCATCATTTCTTTCCACAAAAGGGATGTGTTAGCCAGTGTAAAGTCTGGAAGGGGTGGGGTGGGAATGTTGTTACCCTCTTATTTCAGTTGGCAAAATGTTGATTTTTCCAGCAAAATTTCTATATCCACCCTGACGGGAAAAGCATTTTCTGGGACAACAAGAAGGGAGTGCAGGTACCGACACACATGATCAGGGACTTCTTGTTTGTCCAGTGTGAGACTGTCATCGACAAGAAGGTCTTCAAATCCAATTTCTTCATCATCCATATAGCAGGTGAATATTTGGGAAGGTGTAGGGGAGCAGTTTGGGTGACTCTGTTATAGTCCTCTCTAACTACACAGACTCTGCACAGCACTTACATCTCCTCTACTGTGTGTCAGAAACACACACCAAACAGCACAAGTTTGTACCCAAACCTCCTGTAACTGCACACTCTGAGTCAAGGAGTTAATAGATCAGAAATGTCTTTTTGTTGCCTCTCCTGCATCAGGGAGCGAGCTGTACGACATCCAGCTGTATCCCAAGAAAGCCATGGAGCTGCTGGTGGGAGAGAAGCTGGTCTTGAACTGCACAGTGTGGGCCGAGTTCAACTCTGGCGTCCGCTTCCAGTGGACTTACCCTGGAAAACAGGTACCAGCAAACAGAGCTGAACCATCTGTGTTCTGAACCATTTCTGTCTGAGTCATCCCCTCCTGTTCCCTCTTCACATCATTCACAGGGCTCTGCTTCATGGTCCTACCTGTGCTGTGTCCTGGACATCTTGGTCAGAGTGTTTTCCCACTTTTCTCTCTTGCAGCAGAGGCAGACAGAGGGAAGACACCTTTTCCTGGCAGAAAGCTCCCCTTGCTGAGGTGTTATTGCTCTGGGGCTCTCCTGGGAAAACACTGGCTTCCATTCCACCAGTGCAAATCCAGAGCAAACATAATTGGCTTAAAAAAACCTACTCCAGTAACACAGCCCTCGTTACCAAGAGGCTGTGAGGTGATCCCTTCCCCACTGTGTTTTCCCTTTGTTGTAGCCTTTGGCTTTTGGGAATGGTGAGACAGGGGAGTCCCCTGATGGCATGGCTTTGTTCATGTAGCTATAGGGCTCCCAGCCTGGTGCCTGGGCTGCAGATAAGAGCAAAACATGTGCTAAGCTCTGACCTCAGCCTCAGACTGTCAGTACACAGGACATGTTGCCTTTCCAGTCCATTGTGGAGAAACCTGTCCAGGTAGAGGCAAGCACTGAGCAGCAGGAATCAGAGCTGTGAAGAGCCCATCTATGCAGCCCCATCCCACTGATGTCTTTCATCCCCTTCCCTCTGTCATCTCCCGCAGACACAGCGAGCAGTGGTGGAGCCCGAGCGCCGGTCCCTGCAGACACACACGGAGCTCTCCAGCATCCTGACCCTCCACAATGTGAGCCAGCAGGACCTGGGCGAGTACAAATGCACTGCCACCAACGGTGCCCAGATGCTGGAGGAGAGCACCGACGTCATCGTGCACGGTACGGCACCTTCCTCTGCCTCACAGAGCCACAGCCAGAGCTGATCCCAGGCTGCCTGGGCAGTGCTTGTCCCAAGGCTCAGCAGAGCATCTCCTGCACCTCCATCCACTCCATTGTAGTGAGACCCAGCCTTCCTCCAGTCCCTCAACCCTTCTGCGCCCCAGCACCACGCTGGGAGCACGGTCACATTCAGCAAGGTGCCAAGAGGACAAGGGAGAGCAGTGCCAACTCCAAATTGGCCCAAATGCAGTGGGATGGCAGGACACATGAGTCTCATGGCCCTGCAGCAGATGCAATGATCCTATGGCATGGCTGGCCTGGGAGCACAAGGCATCACTGGCACTGGGCGGCTGTGTCCTGGCAGCAGGAAGTCACCAGTCTCCCTGTGTCCACAGTGGTTCCCAAGAGGAAGGCAGAGACTGCTCTTCAGCCTCCAGTATCTCAGCTGCACTGCTACAACACCCTGCTTTGTCCTTGGTCCTTGCTGTTGGGCCCTGTGGAGAGCAGCAGAGCTTGGTGACAGCCTGTCCCTTTGTGCTCTCCTCCATGCTCACTTTTTTTCTTGCAGAAAAGCCCTTCATCAACGTGGAGTGGAGGAAGGGCCCAGTGATAGAAGCCACTGCAGGAGACGAAGCTGTGAAGCTGCCAGTGAAAGTTGTGGCTTACCCCCCACCAGACTTCCAGTGGTAACTCACTTTTCTCAGCCTGTGCCACTTTCTCCTCTCCTCCTTCCCTCTGCCAAATGGGAAAGCCTAGCCTGGCCCCCTTGCTATGTCCCTCTGTGATCACTTTTTTCCATCCATGTGGGTTCATTTCTCCCAAATGCCCTGGCTCTCAGCTGCACAGCCTTGGCTTGGCAGCTCTGCACTGTCTGGAGTGGCCAAGTAGAGCACCCACAGGAGCTGTCCCTCTTGTCCCTCTGCTGCCGAGGGGTGCAAGGTAGTGGGGTGGGCTGTGTGCAACATCGTGCTGCACTTCCACCAGAGCTGGCTGGAGCTGGGAGCTTTGCACTCACTCACTGCCCAGGGCAGAGCTACAGCTTCCCCAACCCCTGCCACATCCACATGAGTCAATGCACAGACCCATAAGACTTGGGGGCAGGGCACCCAGGGGCCTCCCCAGAGAGGTCCTCAGTGCTAGCAGGGGGCACCTCGACTGTGCTCTAGTGGGGACCAGCAAACCCCTGCCCAGCTGCCAGTGGGACACTTCCTCCCCATGGCTGCATTTTCTCTCTGCCTCCCCGCAGGTACAAGGATGGAAAGCTAATTCCCAAGCAATCTCAATCTTCAATGCAGATCAAGGATGTGTCGGAGCAGCACGCCGGGACATACACGCTGGTTCTGCGGAACAGGCTGGCGGGGCTGGAGAAGCACATCAGCCTCCAGTTAATTGTCAATGGTAAGGGAGGGCCAGAGCTGGGCCAGGGGGGCAGAGCTGAGCCCATGGCCCCAGCCTTTGGGCTGCACCAAGTCCCCATTGCTGTCCTTAAGCAGTTGGTACCTACATCATCTCCTCCTCCCCCGTTGCTGAGGGACTCCCTGGTCAGTGAGGCTGGTTCCTTCTGGCTTGGGGGGCACGGCACAGTTTTCTTCCTGGCTCCATCACTTTGGGCAGGGTATGTCCTTGCTCAGGGGCCACTTCCTGACAGCAGTTGGAGGTGCTGCTGAGAGTGACCCTGACTGATGCAGACTTGGGGGCAGGGCAGCTGCCACACACATGAAGTCTTGATCTGGAGTAGCTCCTCTGGGTGGGAAGCTCCTAGGGAATCTTCCCACAGCAGAAAGTGGTCCCTGTCATACAGGATCCAGATGGAAGGGCACTGCTGCTTGGACATGTGTCTCCAGCAGGCTCTGTGGCCCTGGACTGGGGGCTGCCAGACAGTGCTTTGAGCCCTGCAACATCCAGAGAGAGGAAGGAGGAGTGATGTCACTTGAATCTGCCTAAGTATAACCTGCTGTGCCTTGCAGGCCTGAGCTGCCCTAAGAGCTGGAGAGCTGTAGTGCCCAGGCTTTCCGTAGACAGCTCTGGGAAGGGCTGTGCCTGGCATGGAAAGGCAGTGGCTGAGCCTGCCTGACCTCACAATGTCACTCTGATCCTTGCAGTCCCTCCACGCATCCACGAGAAGGAAGCTTCTTCCCCAAGCATCTACTCCAAGAAGAGCCCCCAGGCCCTCACCTGCACTGTCTATGGCATCCCAGCACCAGAGGTGATCCAGTGGCAGTGGAGGCCGTGGATGCCCTGTCGGATGTTCTCCCGACGCAGCCTGTAAGTGCCATTTCTTCCAACACCTGTGTCTTCCCAGGCCACCAGTTTAGGGTTATGGGCTTCTTGTGACTGTGGTTGTGCCCCAGACTCCGTCTCACTTCTGCTCTCCCACCCACAACACGGCACGAGGAGGGCAGCACTGACTGATAGCTCAGAGCACTGTGCACCCACTCACCTCGTGGGGAGGCACAGTGGAGACACCTGTTCTCAGTGTAGGAGTTTTGCCCAGCCAGGGGGAAAAAAGCAAAAGTGGAAGCAAAAGTGCTCATAGGCAGCTGCTGCTTGTGGGGAAGAATTGCTGAATCCTGGGGAAGTGCCAGATGTCTGGATGGTTTTCCAGGAGGGTGTTTGTGCCAGCAGCACCAATAGGTAGGCATGCTGGGTGCATGCTCACTGCCTGTGCCCTGTGAAGCTGGGACAGCAGCAGGCAGGGCTGCAGCGGCATTTTTTAGTGACAGCCTCACAGGAAGAAGAAAAAGGGATGCTGGGGAGTTGTAGCCAGAGCAGTCAGGGTGGAGGACATAAGGGTGCTTGGAGGAAGCCAGGTCCGCCAGCCCTGTGCAGGCTTTTGCCAAGCCAGGGACACCAGAGAGTTTTCCATCTCATGCAAGTGCACTCTGGCCCTGTCAGGAAGCAGAGGGACCTGTGAATTATGAGCACTGTCTCCCAAGGCCACCATATTTCTGCCTAGCATAGCTCCAGAGGATGCAGGAGGCTTCTTTCTAGCTTCCTGTTGTTTACATAGTTCACCAGTGTGTTTGCCCCACCGAGCTCTGCGCCACACACACCCTTGCCACTGCTCCTGGGCACTCAGCTCCACCTTGCTGCCTTGTTACCCTAACCCACTCCCTCCACACCTCCCACCCTGCATTTTGGGCAGACCTTCCCATCTTCCTCCTTGACCCATGTTCCAGGAGCACCCTGCAGGCTGCAGCATCCCAGGTCCCGGAGAGATTTGGGCTCTTCCCCCCATTTGCCCGTCTCAAGCTGAAGAGGTACCACCATCCCCCAGCAGCACCTTTACTTGGGATGTGCCCCTCCTGGTTTTTGTTGAATCAGGGGCAGCAGGAGCACCCCTGGGTGCTGTGCCCTTAGATTTTGCACCATCCGCTCTCCGGGCCAGCATCAGCCAGCTGGTGACATCCCTGACTCTCAGTCCCTGTAGGGCTTTAAGGCCTTGGTGCTGAGCAAAGTGGCACCAAGAGCTGCCCTGGGCACATGTGAACTAATTTCACCCCTGCTGTTCTCCCCTCTTAGCAAGGAAAGGTGCAGCCCCAGGGCCGAGGGTGAAGACACTGCCTGGGACGCCTGTATCTGTTCCCTGACTCGATTTTCACATGTACAGATTTTTGCCTCACTAGTGATTGCAGAGCACCCTATAAAGCACATCAGAACTGTGTAACTGAAAGAGCCAGGAAATTTTGCAGAGTTATAGGACAGGGACTCTTGCTGCCTTTTACCCAGCTGACCTTCTCTCCATGTCTCTCCTCTTTCTCCTGCTCCTCCCTGGCTGCTGGATTAGCAATAGCAGGCACCGGGCAGCAAGACGCCATCAGCGGGACCGGATGCCCGAGTGCAAGGACTGGAAAGATGTGACACAGCAGGATGCAGTGAACCCCATCGAGAGCATTGACACCTGGGTGGAGTTCGTGGAGGGGCGTAACAAGGTGAGGCTGTATCCCAAACCCACCCTGGGGCAGGGAGCTGGAAACAGGCACAGGAGTCCTTTGCCATCAGCCAGAAAAAGTGGGCTGGAAAGAGACAGATTTGGGGAGGGCTTCACACCTCTGCTTCTAAAATGAACCATCATCACCCATTCCCAGCCCTGGGGCTCTGCAGTACCAGGCAGTCCCAGGGTGAGGGAGAACTGTCATCTCTGAGAAATTACCCTGTGACCAGAGAGTCTCCCACTGGGGCTGGCTGCACAGGAGGGCTTACATGGATTGCTGTTGAACACAGGGCATCCACCTAGGGAGGGCATGAGGGATGTGTGCTGTGAGGGCTCCCTTGGCCATTTCTGAGCATAGGCTGATCTTGTAGAGCCAAAGCCTGCTGAGCAGCCTGGGCAGGAAAGCAGGAGTCACAGGCTGGCCAGGAAATCCCCAGCCCTGGGAATGTGCATGTGTCTGGTGGGGCATTTCATCCAGCTGTCCCCGGCCCAGTGGGGTGAGGGTGGTATGGAGATGGTGGCATCCATCCACTGAGGGTTTGTGAGTGAGAGCACATGTGCCCCACAGAGCCCACTTCTCCATCACAGCATTTCCTTTCTGGAAGGAACCTCTCTCCCTCACTGCAGTGTGTAGTGTGTGACCTCCTTGCTGCCTGTTTCTTTCTGCCTCTCTGGTAGCCGTGAGTGTCAGGTCTGTGCTGTGACGGGGTTCCTGTTCCTGCTGGTGTCGGGCACCAGCCGCTCACAGAGTGATGCAGAACAAACAAATGGGCCCCTGTTTCCGAAAGTCACTTCCTGTTTTCCTACACACCTCTAAAGGCACTTCCCGTCCCCTGGCCTGGCTGGGAGTTCATCACTCTGCCAAAAGAGTGGCAAGGGCAGATGCTTCTCCTCCCAGGGCAACCGAAGGGAGAAGCAGCAGTTTGTGTCCCCCAGGGAGGAAAACAGGGGTGGTGGGAGTTCCTGAGTGAGAAGCCCTTGTGTCTCTCTCCAGATGTGACACTCATCTTGGTCCTTTTTGATCTTTCCCTATTTTCCTCATTCTCTTCCTCCTATTCCTCATCTGTGTCCCTCTCATTCCATCTGTTTGGTTATAATTGTCCAGGAGCTTCAAATTATGTTGTGCATCTCAGGGATATGCAAGAACTTTAGCAGAAAAGAGTGGGATGCTATGTCCTCAAATCTTCTTTCATTCCCTCTGCTCCTTTCTGCCTGTCTTCTTTTATCATCCTCCTGGTTTTTGTTCTATACGGTAAAGCCAGAACAAGCCACAGGGTGTGCAGTGCACAGCCATGCACTGCAGGCTGTAGGGTGATGTCAGATCCAGAAACCCCAACTCAAACATAACACTGCGGATTAGAAGGAAAATGCCCAAGAAACAGGAAAGGCAGCACACAAAAGTGCCAGCAATAGTGTCACTTCAGCTGTACTGAATAACCCCAAGAAACGGAAAAGGCAATGCACAAAAGTACTAGTAATAAGGTCACTTCAGCTGCATTGAGCAGGCACTGAATGAATGACTGTTCCTTCTGGTTAACCCAAGCTAATGCATTCCCACTTACAATGGAAATGCTTCCCCGGGCCTATGGGGTAAATTGTAAAGGCAAAGTAGTTTCCCCTTTGTAAGGCAAAGTAGGAACACATTATTTTTGCACTTTAGACATTGTCTCATTAGAGGGATTTCTGCCTGTGATTAACTTGTCATTTAAACTGGAGCTTCAAACTGCAGGTCTCCTCTAAGGGGAGTGCTTGTAACACATTTGGCTGCTCACACATGTGCAGTGTGAGCCAGCAGGAGGAGGAGAGCAGCCTTATTCCCCAGCTGTTTTCCTGGCTTATTTGGAAGCAGCATCTCCTGGGTCCATGCTCCCAGGATGGCAGCCTGGCTGTTTGCCCAGTCTTAGCTATGTCTTGCTAGAAAGATGGAGGAGGAAGCTTTTAGGACCATGTCTATGTACACTTGGAATTTAAAGCAAGAAGATGACAGTTCTTCCTGAATTGGTGAGAGCTGGGATGCTTTCACAGGTTTGATTTCTCCTTATGGATAAAAGGAGTGCTGGCAGGTCTCTAAGTATCTGAAAATTCCACTGAATCTATGGGACACTAATTAGTCACTGAACTGCAGAGGGCTCTGGGAATCAAAGCCCTGGTGTCCTTTCCCTTTCTCCTCACTGTTATAAATAAAGCTTGGAAGGAACTTAGCCATCCCCTCAGATCTGCATCATATTACTGTCCCCCTTGCTGAGCACAGCAAGGGGGACAGTAACTGTCCCCATGGTGACCTGAGGGGCTCAGCAAGAACTTTGCTTCCATGGAGAGGCATCTATGCTGACCAGGCTCCATAAAAAGAAGAAGAGATTGGGAATAAAATGATGATCTTGTTGCTAGAGCCAACTTTCAGGCTTGAAATGCACAAAGGGCTATTGAATAAGGGGCTATTTTTGTATAACCCTTTCACAGGTACTGCTGCTGCCTGGAGCCAGGCTTGTTGTGGGCTTTGCTGCCTGCCTGCTGCCTGCCTCTTCCCACTTGCTCTTCCTAACTCCTCCTTATGCTCTCTTCCCCCATCAGACAGTCAGCAAACTGGCCATCCAGGAGGCCAACAACTCAGCCATGTACAAGTGTATTGCCTCTAATAAAGTGGGTCGAGACGAGCGGCTGATCTACTTCTACGTCACCAGTGAGTACTGCAAACCTCCCCTCTACCTGCACCAGCCAAGCTCTCTGCTGGAAAAAGGCAGGTCCCTAGAGCTGCTGGGTCCTGCCCTTCACATTTAGGACCTTCAACAGTGACTGGGAAGCCAGAAGGAAAGCAGGGCTGGCAGCAGATAGCACAGACAGAGTTTGGCAGGCAGACCTGGGGGTGAGCCGGGGCTGCCTGTGCCTAGGTCCTGGAGCAGTCCTGGTAGGTCTTGGGCAGGTCCTGGACTGGGGACAGACTGCTGGCTCAGGCCCAGGCAGCTCCCTGGTCTGGGGATGTGCTTGGTCCAAGAGCATCCTCTAGTGGCATCATCCGACCCACTCCCAGGCCGGGTCCTGCTGTCCTGAACCCCTGGTGGAGTCGCCACGGGATTTTGGTGGTGAGAGGAAGATGAGCTCGTAGAAGCCAGAGCCCAGCAGTGTGGGCTGGAGTTGTGGCCCATATGGGGCTGCATAAGCCTCCTGGCAGCAGTACCCCATCCTGGCAGGAGTCTGTCCCTGTCCACTGGGACAGGGAGCCCAGCAAGGGCACAACAGAGGCTGATCTTCTGGACAGACCCCAGAAGGGCTCGTGGCCCTTTGGTAGTGCCTGTGCTCTCAGATCCACTGTGGAGCCAGGTGCACACCTGCAGTCACTGCTCCAGGATTGCTCTGCACATGCAGTTGTCCAGGCTGCTGTGTCACTGCCTGCACCTGTAAGAGCAGGCATGTGTGTAAACCAGAACGGTGCAGCTGAGCTGAGACCAGTGACAGCCCAACAAAAACCTCCCCAGCTTGCTTCATTTGTGACCCCGTCTTCATTTGACTCAGGGACTTCACAATATCCCGTAACACTCGCTGGGCTTCAGCTGTGCTTGCCAGCAGTTTGCATGTCACAGTTCTGCTCTGCAGTGCTTTTCTTTACCCTGAGGACAGGCGGATCTTAGAGAGCTGAGCCCAAGGAGCCAGTTTCATTGTGTCTGGCAGCTCAGCCATGAAAACTCATTCACATGTTCATTTCCTTCCTGAAAGCCATTCCAGATGGGTTCGAGATTGAGTCCCAGCCCTCAGAAGAGCCCATAGAGGGGCAGGATCTACAGCTGAGCTGCAATGCGGACAACTACACCTATGAGAACCTGCAGTGGTATCGGCTGAACCTCTCCAAGCTCCACGATGAAGAGGGCAATCCCCTTGTGCTGGACTGTAAGAATGTCCACCACTATGCCACCAAGATGCAGGGGGAACTGCGCTTTCAGCCCGACTCCAACGATGCGACTTTGCTGCTCACCATCCCCAACATCTCCCTGAATGAGGAGGGAGACTACGTGTGTGAGGTGCAGAACAGGAAGACCCGGGAGAAACACTGCCACAAGAAATACATCTCTGTGCAGGGTGAGGGTCCACAGGGCTGGCGGGAGTGACAGAGGAGAGCTGGTGCTCTTGCTGCCATGAGCTTCCCAGTCCATCCCCAGGGGAAGCCACGCAAGCAAGCTAAACTCAAGGTGGCAAAGGCAGGGCACCTGGGTTCTCAAGACACCCTTCAGCAGGGGTCCGAGACCCAAAGCCCCCCAGGAACACAGATATTCTTTTGATCAATCAGTTTCCCGTTTTCCCCTCCTCCTCTTTGTGCTGCTCCTCCAGCCCTGGAGATCCCCCGCCTCAAGCAGAACCTGACAGACATTTGGGTGAACGTCAGTGACTCCATAGAGATGCGCTGTAAGGTGGACGGCAACCACATTCCTGAAATCAGCTGGTACAAAGACGAGAAACTGGTGGAAGAAGTGTCAGGTACAGTGGGCTGGGGGTGAATCAAAGGCAGGGCATCGTGTTCAGCCGTTGGAGAGCTGAACACTGCTGAGTTCTGGGAGTTGCTGTGCCCAGGCAAAGGCACTCATGCTCTGAATTGGCCGGACTCTTGTTTTAATCAAATTCTGTCCCAGTTTGATGCGGTCTCACTGGCCAAGTTTATGCCCCAGGGCCTGGCTCAGCACTGTCTGTGCATGTGCACGTGAAGCTGGAGAGCAGAGAGAGATAAATCATTCATATTCTTACTCTCAACCCAGTGCCTGGCATCTCTGCTAAAGCAGAGAGCGACCCAGATCTCATGGAGGGAACACAGGAAGGATCCAGTTACACTACAGAGAGAAAGAGACAGATCCTAAAGCTGAAGCAGAACTTAACACATCAGCTGAACTGCCTGGGCACTGTCCCTATCCAGCATGCTCGCTGGGGGATTTGTCCCCTCCATACGTTGCCTGGGGAAGGCCCCTACAGGGTATTTCTGAGGCCACCAGGCCATAGAAGAGCCTCTACCAGTTGGTGTGATTTCATTCTGCCATCTGAAATGAATCAGTCAAAAAACAGGAGCCTGATTTTGAGCCTGAGTGAAGTCCAGTATACTAATCTTCCCTCCCTGTGAGTGACCACAACCCTCTGTGCCTTACAGGGATTGACCTGGCGGACTTCAACCAGAGGCTGAGCATTCAGAGGGTGAGGGAGGAGGATGCTGGGCTCTACCTGTGCAGCGTCTGCAATGCCAAGGGCTGTGTGAACTCCTCAGCCAGCGTCTCCGTGGAAGGTACCAGCAGCCTCAACTCCCCTGGGGATGAAGGGATGGAGTGGGAGTTGTGGACAAGATCCCACACCTCTTCCCTGTGATAGTGGGAGGCAGTGAAAGCCCCTTGGCCTTGCTGGTGGCATGGTGCTCTCACAGGAGGATCTGTAGCCCAGAGCATGTTTAGCTGAGGCAAACACATCCCCAGTCACCTGATGCAGGCCACAAGGGATGGCTGAGCTGGGGCACAGAGTGGGAATCTCTGAAGCTGCAATTTCCCTCCCATCCCACAGGCTCTGATGACAGGACCAACGTGGAGATTGTCATCCTCATTGGGACTGGGGTTATTGCTGTTTTCTTCTGGATCCTTCTTATTCTCATCTTCTGCAACATCAAAAGGGTACGTGACTGTCTCTGTCCCAGGCAGGGCAGGTGGCATAGCAGGGCTTGGGGCAACACCACTGCAGTGATGTGGAGCTGCATGACATCACCCACTAAAAAAAAGGAGGTCACTGAGTGATGCTTCAAGTGCTCTCACTGCCAAGGACAGGGTGCATAAGGGCAGTGGTAAAAGAGGTGACAGGGGCTAGCAAGTCAAGGCAGGCAAAGAATCCAAATCCCCTTTGGGATTCAGCACCCAGGGCAGGGAGGGCACTTCCTCACCCTTTGTGTTGGCTGATTCCTGCAGCCTGCCCATGCAGACATCAAGACAGGCTACCTCTCCATCATCATGGACCCCGGCGAGGTGCCCTTGGAGGAGCAGTGCGAGTACCTGCCCTATGATTCCAGCAAGTGGGAATTCCCACGGGACCGCCTGCGCCTAGGTGAGCCAGACCCCTCCCTGCCACTGCATGCTGTGGTCAGAACTTCCCACCAGCCCTTCAAACTCATCCCCCAGGTTTCTTACACACTTCTGTGTATTTAATGCTTTCTCTCTGCCTCAGGCTTCCCATTTTCTTCCCCAGACTGTCCCTAAAACCCAGCTGTGCCTGGGAAACCTCTTTGGGTGTGACTATGGAGAGGTCTGAGCCAGCTGTAAGCCCAGACACTCTCAAAGTACCCACACAGGCATCACAGACCAGAAGACCCCTGGGCATGCTTTTAAACACATCCCCACATTCTCCAAGGGGCAGTCTGGACAGAGCAGTCCAGTTCACAGCAGGTACCCTGAGTTCAGGACCAGGACTGCATCCTTTATTGTCCTCATGCTGAGACACCCACCTGCAGTCCCTGCTCTCTATCTGGCAGGGTTTAAAGGGCAGCAGACTACCTCTGAGGCACAGAGCAGTGACATTAGTCCTGGCTGCTCTGCTGCAAGGAGTCATGTTTACCTTTCCCACACACAACAACTTGTTGCTTGAAGGCAACAAACAGCCCCTCACTTCTGCAGGGCCGTTTCCTTCCTCTGCTTTGTCCATGCCAGCTCTGTCTCAGTTCCTCCCATCATCCTTTCTCTTATTCTCACTGACACAGCAAGCAGCCACCTGAAAGGGCACATGTTCCACTCCTTCCTTTTCCTTTATGATATTTTTTCTTTCTTCTTCTTATGGTTTCCTGCTGGGATTTTTGTTTTCTTTCATTCTATTCTGCCTGTTCTGCACCTGCCTTTCTTCACACTGCCTCTTTCCTTGTCCATAGGCAAAGTCCTGGGTCACGGTGCCTTTGGGAAGGTGGTGGAAGCATCAGCATTTGGGATCAATAAAAGTAACAGCTGTGAGACCGTAGCAGTCAAAATGCTGAAAGGTACGTGGACAGCAAAGCAAAACATGCAATGTGTGTAGACAGCAAGGAATGAAGCACCTGCCAGGAAATGTCCACTCTGCAAATGCCTGTCTTCCAATTAATGGCTTCTTGGCCTCAACACAGTTGATCCTCTTGTCTTCCCCTCATGGATGCTTTGTCCCCATTCAGCTGCACTGGGAGGCAAGTGGCAGAACAGACAGTAGAGACTTCAGGAACTCAGCTTTCAAGGAAATTTAGCTGTCTTCAAAGGCAAAGAATAAAATCTGTCTCAAAGGACAAACAGAAATCTAGAGACCCTCTTTGGCAGGACACTAAAGGAAGTGTTGCTCCCAATTGCCTTCTTCCAAATGTGCCGGTATTTTGTGTTTATGGGCCAGATTCAGAGCTGGGTAAGGAAGGAGATTGCAGATCTTACCCAGCTCTGGGGGCTAAATTGGCTTTGCACCTAAAGCCTGGTCAGTCCAGAGAGAGATTTTAAGCTTTTATAGCTGTTCTTTCAGTCAGGCATCCAAAACATTATTCTGTAATTTGGCACCAAACAAAACACTGAGGCAGTCTCTGACCAGAAGTGGCCTGTATGTGGAAACCGAGTCATGGCTCATCTGAGCACTACTTACCACAGCAATTCAGGGAGAAGCCTGTCATGCAAGATTGCTTTACAGTCCTTTGAGGCATGGCTCACCTGTCCCAGCAGCAGCAGCAGCTCCAAAGGATGCTTCTGTCTCTCAGGCTAAATTTACAAACTCACAACTAAGACAAAAAGCATATGGGGAAGCTGAGAAGTATGAAAAAGGCACACAAAATCAGAGAACACACCCTGAGGGTAAAACAGAGGGTCAAGAATTGATGTGAATTGGGCACTCAAGAGAAGATGAAGTACAGAGAGATGGCAGGGGCATGACACCGTGCTTGCTATTGGAATCATAAAAAGATATCTGGGTTTGAGTTGAGACAGCTCCTATCTTCAATTCTGATAAAAAGAATCAGATGTCTTTTGTTCCTAATTGTTTTATGGCTCGTTATTTCTGTTTGGAGGCTGAAAGGGCAGAGATTCAAACGCGTGCGTCTGTATGTAAGCCTCAAGTGATCTTTTTCACTGCACAATTATCACAAGGAAAAATCTGTTGGGCACAGATTGTGTTGTCCTTTGCCCTGGGTCTCTGCACCTGCAGAGACCATCCTATGTGTGACAGCAGGGATCCTGGGATCTCCAGACAAGGCTTGACATTTCATGTGGGAACATGCGATAACAAAATGTACCGAGGCTTTGAGGGCACAGCCTCCTCAACAAGACTTATATTAACATGCTGCTAAGAGGAAGGTGGTGAGAGGGAGTGAAAAACTGTGAGGAGGCATCATGACATGGTCTGTGTGTTTCCAGAGGGAGCTACCGCGAGCGAGCACAAGGCACTGATGTCAGAGCTGAAGATCCTCATTCACATCGGGAATCACCTCAACGTGGTGAATTTGCTGGGTGCCTGTACCAAACCCAATGGTAAATAACCCGGGGCAACAGGCTGTGCCTGCTCCCAGAGATCCGTGCTTGTGCTCTTTGCTGGCCATGTGTGTGATCACAGGGATGTGTGAGGAGGTTATCAGTGTGTTTGTGTGCACTTAGGGCAGATGTCCCAGCTCGGTGGGACTGCACGTAAGATGAGTTGGGAAAAATTCTGACCAGCTTAAGCCCTGACCTTTCGTGTCTTCTCACCAGGTCCACTCATGGTTATTGTTGAGTTCTGCAAGTATGGAAACCTCTCCAACTACCTGCGGACCAAGCGGGAAGGATTCAGTCCTTACAGGGTAAGTAAATTCCCTTGCCCCTGCATGATCTGACAGTATGACAAAGACACTCTCTGTCCTTCTTTCTGCAATGGAAGATCGGTTTAAGAACAGGAAAAGACTGTGCAGAGCATGGGTGCAGGGGTTACAATGTGTGTTGCCTGCTGAGGGTTGTGGTGTGGTCCCCTTGCCAGGAGAAGTCTCCCAGGCTGCGTATCCAGGTGCAGTCCATCGTGGAGGCCGTGAGAGCAGACAGGAGGAGCCGCTCTGGGACCAGCGACGGCGCCATCTTCCACCGCTTCCTCATGCACAAGAGCCAGACAGCACACCCGATCCAGGAAGGTAATGCTCCAGCCTCGGCAGCAGCTCCTCACCTGGGCCACCAAAAACATGCCACACTTGGCTAGTTTGGGGAATGGGTAGGGAATATCGGTGGAGAGTTGGGACCCAGCCTTGGAGCTGATCACTGTTGCACAGCAATTCCCTGAACAGGGCTGTTATGTCGTCTCTTGTAATAAACTCTATAAACCCAGAAGGGAGGATTAAATTCCTTTGGGGTTTTTTAGACTAAAGAAAGGAGAATTGAGGGGGATCTTGGTGGGTCCTCCCTGGGACTGGAATGATGAGCTGACTTTCAAAGTCTGTTCCAGTCCTGTTCCCACAGCTCTGTCTGATTGACATGTGCTGGAGGCTGGACTGATTCTCCTCACACTTGAGTAGGTTCCTGCTGTGTGCCTCCTGCCACGTAAGCAGAAAATCTTAGAGGGGAGCTGATTACCCCAGTTAGCACTGAGGACTAGCTGTATCTCACCGAGAGACTGGCTGTACCACACAAGTCCTGGAGAGAGGCAAGTAGGACAACAGACTGGTCACTGTCTAATCATTTTCTTGTACTCCTGGATAGTGGATGACTTGTGGCAAAGTCCCTTGACGATGGAAGACCTGATCTGCTACAGTTTCCAGGTAGCACGTGGAATGGAGTTCCTGGCATCTCGAAAGGTGAGTTCACCCTTTCCTTTGCTCACCTGATCTTTCGTGCATGCCTGATGAGAGAAGACCTTACAGCCACTTTAAGGGTGACACACAGAGAGATTCTGTGATCTACCTCACACTTCTCAGGAAATCTGAGGTAGTCATGTGTACATAAAGATGGGAAATTAGTCCTCCTGTATTTCAACTTCTCCTTAACCGACCCCTTTTGAAGTTTTTATCTTTAGCTCCTTCACACTTCCACCATTTCCCCATTACAGCTCAGGTTCACAGTGGGGAGGGAGGTGTTCTGCACTTTCTGATGGTTGTTCCTATCCCTCTAATTTTGCCCCATCCTCTTTGTGTGCCCTCAGTGCATCCACAGAGACCTGGCAGCTCGCAATATCCTGCTGTCAGAGAACAACGTGGTAAAGATCTGTGACTTCGGCCTGGCCCGGGACATCTACAAGGACCCTGACTATGTCAGGAAAGGCAGTGTGAGTGCCATCTTCTCAAACACTTGACAGATTAGGCCCCCTTGACAAAGAGATCAGAAAGGAAGAGTGGAACCACTTGCATGGCTGGGACTAGAAGCCTGATGACAAATGTCCTGTCCTCCTCCACCAATGTCTCCATCCCTCTCTGACCTAACCAAACCTCCATTCCTCCATGGAGAGAGGAGCAGGGCTATCAGTTCTGATTTTCTTTCATCTCTTTCATCCCGTTGCAACAAGAAGGGCTGTCCTGGGTCATGTGCCTGACTGTGTGATTGTGCCTTGCCTCTTCCTCCTGCAGGCCCGTCTCCCACTGAAGTGGATGGCTCCAGAAAGCATCTTTGACAAGGTTTACACTACACAGAGTGATGTCTGGTCCTTTGGGGTCCTCCTCTGGGAAATCTTCTCACTAGGTAAGTGCTAATGAGGATATCATGCTGCTGAGGGAAACATCTCTACCCACGTAGCAGTTTGGTGGGCGAGTCTGTGCAGGAGGCCCTGATGTTCTGAAGCACATCTAAGGACTTATGGGCAGTGACATCAATGTGGGGAAAAAAATATGGAGGCCATATCCACCCATGAACAGAGTGATGGGGACATAGGGGTGCAGAGGTGGCCTCTGCATGCCAAGACACAAAGCCTGATTTGGGCAGCACCAAGGACTTGGGCTGTGTGTGAGAAATGACCACATCTCCTGATGTTTTGGCAGGAAGAGCAGTCTCAGAAGGACTGGTTTCTGAGGGAATATTTCATGTTCCCACCTTTCTCTGAACTTTCTTTAGGGGCATCTCCATATCCTGGAGTCCAGATCAATGAGGAGTTCTGCCAGAGGCTCAAAGACGGTACCAGGATGAGAGCCCCAGAGTATGCCACGGCAGAAATGTGAGTCAGAAACCTCACAGATCCCACACTGGTCAGAGCAGAGCCCCCTGTGGGAGGGCAGAAACCTTCCAGATGCCAATCTAGGGCGGGACAAGCCCCTCTGTGGGATGCAGACCTTTCAGCCAGGGTGGGGAATGGACCAACACATCCTTCACTCAAGGCAGCTGCCTGGAGAGCAAACCAGATAGGTTTGGATCGGAGCTCTCTAGGAACCTTTGCATACCCATGCTGGGATGGGTCTGTAAGTGGGCAGTGTGCTTTCCTGCTCCAAAGGCTATCAGAGGTGCCTGAATCAGCTCCTCATGCCCTGTTATATTCAGTGCATAACAAACCAACACCCTTCCAGCAAGTCCACCTGGGCAGTGTGTGGGAGTGCCAAGCTTTGCTTCACAGTGCAGCTACTGTGGGAACCATGTGGGTAGGACCTGTGCAGAGAGGTAGGAGGGGGTTTCTGTGGCATAAAACCAGCATCTCTTCTTGGCAGCTACCGTATAATGCTGAGCTGCTGGCACGGTGATCCCAAGGAGAGACCAACTTTCTCCGACCTTGTGGAGATACTGGGGAACCTTCTTCAGGAAAACGTCCAGCAGGTAAAAACTCCTCTCTGTCCCTGCTCAGCTCCAAACAGCTCTTTCTTCTCCCATTTCTATCTCTCTCGCTGTGCTCTCTGCTGATTCTGTGGTCAATGCAATATCTTTGCATAGGCCAACCAATAACACAGGGATACCTGGATCAGAGATCTGTTTCCCAGAGCTATTGGAGAATTCATTTCTGTGACAGCCCTCTAGCTGCATCCTCATATAACTCCACTCCTTGCAGGGCGGATGCCCTCTTAGTCGTCATTCCAGTATTTCCATCCTAATCCCCAGATGATTATTTGAAATTCTTCAGCTGAGTCAAGGCCCTGGTACTTCGGCTTCCCACACGCCTGCGTAATGAAAACCAGGACTTGACCGGGGTTTCTGAAACTCTGCCCTCATATTGAAATGTCAGGGCCATGTGAACAAAACAACTGTTACATTACAGCAATCAGCTATACAGTTTTCTTTGAAACTATTACTAATCACTGCCATGCAGTAGCTCAACAGGACATTTAACTATGAAGCAGTTCTTGTAACTTTTTCCTGATGTTCCCTTTCAGAAGCTGATAGCTCAATGCTTGAGTACAGTCTCATCCTGACGTCCCTGACTTTAACCTTTCAGCACTGGTTCCCCTCACATGCATGACTAAGCCCCAGTGACTAAGCCACAGTTGCCCTGGAGCACAGTGCTCTGTCTATGTAAGGTGGAGAACTATGGGATTAAGTTGTTTTCCTGCTCACACACACACCTCCATGCATCATTCACAGCTCCTTAATGCAAAGGACACAGAAATCCCCAGCCAGATATTTTGTCACAGAGAAAGCAAATACACGAACCAGAAATTTTCCTTCCCAGCTCTGACAGTTTCTGCTCGTGAAGCTCTTTCTTGTGGGAAAGCCTTCCCCTTCTTGCAAGGCCACTCACTGTTCTTCCTACCAGGAAGGGAAGGATTACATCCCGCTGAATGACTCTCACAGCTCAGAAGATGATGGTTTCTCCCAGGTGCCTTCCTCTGCCCAGCAAAACTCAGATGAAGAGGACTTTGACATGAGGATACGTTGCCACAGCCTAGCAGCAAGGTGAATTCCCTCTGAAAAGGGTAGAGATTGCCCAGCAGGCAGCCAGCGGCCTGAGCTGTAAGGGACCCTGAGGGATAGAGGGAGAACCCAGACATTGGAAAAATCCCAGGTGATAAGGTGCGATCCAAGCATTTAGGCCATATTGTCTTGCTTATAAAAGCAAAATGATTTTGATAGTGAGAAAGAGCCCTTGATGTGTAAGCCTATGACGTTCCTTCTTCTGACTCCAGCTATGCTGCCAGACACATAAGGAGTGTCATCCTATCTGTTGCTGATGGACCCAAACAATAAGGCATAAGCCTCTCCTCTCTGGAGAGCTGTGATAATGTGATGCTTGGGGTCTATATGATGATTTTCTGCTTACCCCAGGTGGAGAGGTCATTAGGGCCTGATTCATTTGGGAAGTGTGGTGCTAGCCCACAGCAGAAGTAATATGGGGTGAAGAGGCCTAAGGTGACCTCATTACCTTCCCTAAATCCACCATTTGGCTTATCTGCCTCCCTGCATAGTGAGGATGTTGGGTTCAGGTCCTGTTTGTTCAGGACATTGAATGTTGGCTTTACTGAACACACTGTGCTTCTGTCTGCAGATACTACAACTGTGTCTCATTCCCTGGTTGTCTGACGGGAGGAAATCAGATCAGGTGCCCATCCAGGATAAAGACATTTGAAGAGTTTCCCATGACACACACAATGTACAAGGCACACCCGGTGAGTAGCATCTGGGTGGAGCTGAGAGGGGGACAAAGAAATATTCAGCTGTTTTCTGACACCTTTCCTGTTAAGACTGTGGAAGGAAGATCAGTCCTATCTCATGTCAGTCTGTCTGTGTCATTCCTGTTAAGTCCATCCAGTCCTGTGCACGTTCCTTTCTCCACCTGGCACACAGGGGTTTCTCTGCAGCACAGCTCACACTGCCTGAGTGGGAAATGGGGAGGATAGATCTGCAAACAAGGGGACCTCAGAAAAGAGCCTGCTCTTCACCCTTCTCAAATCTGTGAACATAGCCTGGTTAAGGACACTGAAATCCAGCCAGGACTAGGTAAACCCAGAGTGCTTGCCTGCATGTCCTGCATCTTGACCCATGTGGCACTGTGCAATAGGGACCCTCCTAGTCACACTGAACTGGACTGGTACTTACATCTCCTGTAGTGGAAAAACTTCAGTCATACCTTTAGTCTCAGAGGAAAACCTCACCTCTCACACATTTGATGGTAATACATCTTCCAGACAGGGAGCACTTTTTTTTCCCCCCAAAAGTGACACTGAACTGCACACAGAAATCCTACCTTTTTATGTGCTGCTTTCAGGAAGGTACCTAAGAAAATCAGATCCAGCATGCTGGTAAAGTGTCCCTACCTCTTTTTCCCCATCACACATACACACAATCTCATTTTCTGAATTATTTCTCCTCCCTTCCCACTCTGATCAGTCGACAGGGATGTTACTGATAACTCCTGTTGCTTCCTTCCAGGACAATCAGACAGACAGTGGGATGGTTCTGGCATCTGAGGAATTTGAGAGGATAGAAAACCGACACAGAAAAGAAGGTGGATTCAGGTACTCCTAAAGTCTAGCCACTCAGACCTCCCTGCTGCCAAATGCAGCGAGACCAGGAGGCAGCTTTGGTGTCTCCCCACAGGCTTGGAGCCCTCAGCTGTGGGCCCTGAGCCAGATAAGTCCATGCACTCATTAACAAGAGGCAAAACACACAAAGAACAGACATGCCTGCTGCTTCCTAGGGTTTAAAAATTTGAGCTGTGCCCATCAATGAGAATATGTCTGCTAAGATAATGAGGCACAGTGGAGTGATGGTGTTAATGAAACTGTTAATGTTTATTGGCATTTTCTGGTGAAATGTGTCAGGGCTTGTTCAAGCAGTGGAAGGTGGGATGGATGGAAACTATGTGGCTGCCACCTCCCTCCCTCCCTCCCTCCCTCAGCTCTGACCCAGAGGGTAAAAGGCCCTGATGTGGTGGTGCAGCGATGGTACAGGCCTTAGGACTTCCCACATGCTGGTACAGAACCTGGCAGGTTGAGCTGGCACTCCCAGGGCTGAGGATGTTATGAATGGCTATGTCCTTGTCCCAGGCTTGGAAAGTGGGTGAGAACCTGTCCAGCTTATCTGTGCCTGGTGCCAGAGCAGGCTGGGACCTTGTCTTGGTGACAGTGTGTTGAGTGAGCCATGTCAGCTCATGTGTAGACAAGGCCAGTCCCAGCCTCTTCCTCACCTCCTCTGCCTCCCAACATCAGATCAGACTGGTCATTGTCTTTTCTCTTAGCCACAGCCCTGTGGCCTCTCTGCTGTTGTATCAAGCTGTCTCCTTTTTCTTGTCCTTTTTTCCCTGAGGCATATTCCTGTTGTCTCCTACACCTGTTGTCCTGTCTCCTGGAAAACACTGCCCTTAAACCTTTCCTTGAATGTGTCCCTGCCCTTGCTCTTGTGGCTTCCTGCCAGTCACTTCGTACTGGCAGGTGCTGAGATGGGGCTGCTGATTTCCTCCCACATCATCTTCCTTCATTTTCTTTCCCCCATCCTGGCTGTTGGTTTGTATCAGTTTCTGTTATTCCTGCCAGGTCTAGAAGCAATTGAGGCAATGTCTCTTGTCTCTCCCTGTTCATTGGAGCCCCAACCCTTCCCTGTATCTGGCAGGCATCCCAAAGGTAACTAGAAGAGCTGAAGTAACTTTGGCACCAGGTTGTGAGCAGATTTTTCACAAAACATGCAGTCTGTGCTTAGATTTAGAGCAAGACCTGGCTTTGTGCTTTGAAATGGAGGTATAAGTCTATTCCTGACCCTGTCTCTGACCTGTGCATTAGCAGATGAGATTTCCTGAAGCTGAGATCTCTTTAGGGCAGAACAGAGGCTTTCTAGGAGTGCCCAGATTGATTCCCTGTGTCTCTCTCCCTCACAGCAGTAAAGGGCCCAGTCGAACCATGGACGTGCTAGAGGAACAGTCGGACCTGCGGGGCAGATGTCGACCGTCGTATGGGTCCCAAGTCGGAGGCCAGACTTTTTACAACAGTGAATATGGGGAGCTGTCAGAACACTCAGAGGATGGCAGCTGCACCCCGCCTGGAGAGGGGGCCAGTCCCCCCACTCTCCACGCTTCCTTCTTCTCCGAGCAGTACTAATGGCACCAGGCCCTGGAGGCGCTTGCCAAGGCATCCCCTCTTACCTTCCAGGCACGTCATCAGGGTCACTCAGAGCTTCTCCTCCAATCTATGCCCAAACCCAACAGGGAACCTACCCCAGACGAATGGGGAACTTCAATGTCCTTGGAACCGCAGCACAATGGCTCATACATCACCTCCAGCTGCAGCTTCCCCGTGCTGGGACTGCAGAGAGCACCTCTCTGATTCCTCGTGTTTCCTTTCTCCCTGTGGCTCAGACAGATGCATTCTGCCGGCAAGTGGGTGCCTGTATTCAGCACCACAGCACCTTCTGCCTACCATGCAGCCTCCGCTCAGATCAGCTTCCCATTCAGAAAGCCCATTTCAGGTCAGATATAAATAGATCTGTCTTAGTCTCAAGTTTCTTCCTGGTGTGCAGCCTGAATGTTTTTCCTTGGATTGCTTCCTCCTCCCCTCCTCATGATGGCAGCTGCTAAGCTGTGGAGCAGAATCAAAGGGAAGAAATCCCTCGTGGTATTAGCAGCAAGAGCAGGACATTTTAAAGAGGTGTACTGAGAGATCCCAAGGGATCTTTGTAAATGCTTGTGCATGCTGCTCATTCTGAGTAGGTGCCAGCCTCTCCATCTCCTCTGCAAGCAACACCCACACCCCTCTCATCTCTGCTGGGGGGAAGCCTGCCAATCTGCCTTATCTCCAAGATTATTTTAGCCATCTCAACACAGCTAGTGCTGAGTAGGTCATCAGTTGATGGCTAAAGTGCTCCCACAGTGAGATAAATAGCAACTCTTTTTGCAGGCCCTGTGCAAAACAGGGTTTTTACGATCTGTTCTGGGAGCAGGTTACTCACAGGTCTGCCGCTCTCGCCCTCCCCTTCTCCCAGAGCGGCACTGAGATCATTTGTTGCTCGAGTGAGAAATTAAAGTAAAGCTGGGTTAATTTTGGCCGTCTTCTAAACACAGAGTGAAAATGGGCTGTTTGCTGGGAGGAAAAGGATCAAAGGGGTAGGGAGTGAAATGTTTATTTTCAAGCTGCTGCAAGCGTTTCTGAAACAATGGAAGGAACAGAGCTCCAGCAATGAGGTGCCCGGGTTGCATCCCCTTGTGTGTTGGCATCATTGAGCACATGGGCAGCAGCACCTGGCCAAGGCTCAAGCCCTGATTCTCCTGGGTGGACAGTTCTGCACCATGACCTTTCCTGTTGCCCAAATTCCCTGACTTGAAGGAGGCACTCTCTGCCCAGAGAGCTCGTCTCCAGTTTCTGTTGCAGAGCCGCCAGCATACCTGTCTCTGGAGGATTAAGGAACGTGTTTGCTGAGGAAACATCTCATCACTTGGGCCTTTTGTTTCTAAAAGATACCGTGTGAATTCAGAGCTCTGAGGAACCTCCACAGCCCCTCTCTCTAGATTTCTGTGCTGCTGCCTCACCGCTTCCCACCTACTTCTTTCCATCCTGCTCCCAATCCAAGAGCTCAGCCACAGAGCTTGGGTGCATCACTGCCACAGGAGTCTGGGTGAAGAGGCTCGTCTGAACAGCTTGTCATCATCTCTTCTCCCACATGCCCATTGCTGGCAGAGCTCCATGCAGCAGGGCATCTCAGCACCAGGGAGTTTCTGCTTGCAGGCCATACCTCTGTCACGGAGCCAAGGGTTTGGACTTTTAAAACTGTGTTTCCTGTCAGATGTACAGCTTTTCCAAACTGTATTTCTTTTCCAGCAGAGGGTTTTGCGTGTTTCCCGACGTAAGCCTGAGAGTCCTTATGGATGATGTTGCCAAGTCTTAATTATAGTTCTCTGCACAAGTGTAATGGGGAGATTTATTTAGCACATGGGAAAAGCATGCCTGTCATTCAGATTCTCCAAGCCTGTGCAGCTCACAGTTCCCCGCCCTTTTTGTATCAGCAGGATGACATGGCTGCAATTTCCATGGCAAAAAAGAGGCACAAAAGTGGACCAGCTTGAGCCAAACTGGCTCAAGATGTGGAATTGAAAACCACATATGACAATGAATTCCCTGACTTCTACTGGTGTCCCCTGAAGTTGCCAGGAATTTAAGCATCTTTAAGTAATTGTTGTGACTCAGTAAGAATCCTCTGGCAGGAAATGCTGGAGAGCCAGGCCAAGGAAGTAGGACAGCCAATGGGGCGTAGGCCAGACCAAATTCTCTTGCCCTCATCTTGCCCTGGTTTTTGAACTGGTGGCTCCCTTGGCAGAAGGCAGGTTGCATGTACCATGTGCTGCTGGAGGTCTCCCCTGGCATTCACATGGGTGGAAAGTGGCTGGCTGAGCTAAATTCAGGCTGCTCGCTGGATGACGTGCCCAGGCTCTCTTGTTTCCAGTGCTCCACAAAGAGTTCTCTGCCTGGAAACACAGCCCCATCTGAGAGATGGCCCAAGAAAGAGGACCACAAAGAAAATAATAGTTGAAAAACAGAATTCCAAAGTAGCTGCAAGTCCTTGTCCATATGTGAGGGATAGTTACGTACTAGCAAAGTCCAACTTGCAGGACAGGAGCAGAATTCCTCAGCAGAAAGGGGACAGAGGCATCTGAGCACCCAGGCTCATTGTCAGTGTGGCCATCCACACAGCTGCACTTTGTCTCTAGGTTTAGCTGTAAACTGCTCACAAGCATCCTTATGGAGAAGGGTTACTTTGTTAGAGCCACTGTTAATGATCCCGTGCTTCACCCTGGGGAAAGCACGGGTGTGGCATCTGATTTTTGAACACTCAAGTCCACAGAAGTTTATTTTCTCTGTCTTGCACCATCTTGATGGGTGGGGGTTGAATCAGATTCTATTGTATCTGTGTCAACAGCTTTGCATGAACAATGCAGCTTGATAGGAGCAAACACTGTCTCCTCTTCAGACACTCCTGTGATGAAGAACTGTAGTGTTGGATATTGAAGAGCTGTTGAGACAATTGTACTTTGGCTCTCTAAAAGTATACTAAAATTAGATGTACAAACCTGATAACCCTTCCCACTCTCCTGCATTATTTCTGGCTTTTTATTTTTATAGTCTCCAGATAAGCATGAGCATGAAGTGAAGTTGGTCTGTTTTGGTTTTAAGATGTGAGACAACAGTGTTTTCTGTCTTTCCACAGCAACAAGGGAGTATTTCAAATTTTAAAACCCAGGGTTCAGTAATTGTGCCTGCTTGTTCACAATGCACTCTCTGTTTTGTTTTGTTTTGTTTGGGCTTTTTACTGGAACTCGACATTGAAGCTAAGCTATTTATCATCATCACCTTCCTTTAAAATTACTGTTTCCACTCTATGCCCAGCCTCATTTTTTCTTACAAAATGTTGGTGTTGAGAGGACATTCCTCCTTCCTGAAAACAAAGTGCTAGGTCCCCTACTTGCGAATACACGTGTGTCTCTGAAGAAAAACCTGTGTATCAAGTAACACTTCATTTATATTGCAATATTTTAACCTGGTACCTGTTGTTGCTCCAGCAGCATTCAATGTTTCAGTGGGCTGCCTTCAAAGCAAGTAGGTTACAACATGGGTTATGTGAGAGTACAAAGAGTGGTCTGTGTATGAGTGTGTTGTGTGTGAGGTGTGTGGGTGTTTGCACATGAGTTTTCCTACCAGTGAGCATATGTGAGTGTTTATAACTCACGTTGAGTCTCATCTCTGGAAGTTCACGGTTATATATCAAACCAGTTAGAACATTGCTTCCTTTCCTCTCCTCCTATAGTACTTGTTATCCTTTGTCATTAAGAGTTTTGTTGTAATATCTAAATGTGAAAATGAATAAAGTCATAACTGGCAGCTGCTCTCTAGTTCCTGGAGCCACCGCTGCCCCCACAGCCCCCGGGCAGCCCAGCCCCAGCCAAGCCATCAGCACATTTGAGGGTTTATTATTTTTACTTTTGTGCCCGTTTGCATTTCCCCGCATCCTCTCGGAAACAGCTGGCCTTTGTGGTGTTTCCATCCAGGATGGAACTCCGTCTTTTCTCATGGTGAAGCCGGATACGCTTTGGCCAAGCTGGCTGGCAGGAGCTGGCAGCACAGCACTCAGCGCCCAGTGCCCAGCACTCAGCACTCAGCACCCAGCCCTGTGCCCAGATCTGTGACCCTTCCCCACTGCCTCAGCCCTGGGGGTCTGGGACCCTCCGGCCCCCATGGACCCTCCCGCCCTCCTTCACCACTCTGGGGGGACCAGAAACCCCTGGACCCCCCCATGTCAGGGCACTGACCTCTCCTGGACCCTCCCCCTTCTCCCCAGGGCACCAACCCCCCATGGACCCCCATCTCCTCAGGATCGACCCCCCGGATCCCCCTTCTCTGAGCACCGACTGCCCCCGAACACCCTTCTCCTCCGGGCACTAACTTCCCAGACCCTGCTTCTGCTCCAAACATCGACACCCCACCCCATCCCGGGACCCATTTCTCAGGACCGACCCCCTGGACCCCCCTTTTCCTCAGGACCGAGCCTCTGGACCCCATTTCTCCTCAGGACCGGCCCTCGACCCCCTTCTCCCCCGCCCCAGGGTGCCATCGCAGCCCCTCGCGGTGCCGCCGGCGGCCCGCAGGTGGCGCCCTCCCTTCGGCGGCGGGCGCAGGCCCCGGGAGGGAAGATGGCGGGTGGTGGGTGCTCGTGTCACACCTGGGGCACAGCGAAGGGCGGCTGTGAGGGAGGTGTTCCCTGCCAAGGGGAACATTAGTGGATTCATGACCATTTCCCCGAAGATATCACCATGGGCTGGAAGGAACGCTCAGGCACAGCTCTTTCCTCAGCCCTGGGGTGGCCTGTCAGCGCCATTTGTCTGCCTAAAATAATGTCCCCTGAGGAGCGGCCGGTGGCAGAGGCACGGCTGAGGTGGTGGGGGTGGGCATCTCTGCTCCAACCTCTCCACCACAGGGTGAAACCAGACAAAAGTATCTTCTGACTCTCCCCTCCCAATCCAGGGACNGGCTGTGAGGGAGGTGTTCCCTGCCAAGGGGAACATTAGTGGATTCATGACCATTTCCCCGAAGATATCACCATGGGCTGGAAGGAACGCTCAGGCACAGCTCTTTCCTCAGCCCTGGGGTGGCCTGTGAAGGTGTCAGCGCCATTTGTCTGCGTAAAATAATGTTCCCTGAGGAGTGGCCAGTGGCAGAGGCATGGCTGAGGTGATGGGGGTGGGCATCTCCGCTCCAGCCTCTCCAGCACCATCCCTTCATCCAGCTCCACCATGGGGTGAAAGCAGACAAAAGTACCTTCTAACTCTCCCCTCCCAATCCAGGGACCTGTCCCTCTGGGGAACGAGGAGGTTGAAGCTTCTCTGCTCATGAAATATCCCAGTTTTGCACATCCTGGTGCATTGCTGGACTGCTCCTCTCCTGAGGCTCCTCTCCTAGAGCCACGATTGTGTGGCTGCTCCTTGGCTGCCTCCCAGGCCATCCACAGGATGTCCATAGGCTGGGAGGCAGGTGAGGAGCAGACGAGCACTCGTGGACCTGCAAATGGCACTGAGCAGCCTCCCAGTGTGAGGAGGGATGGAACCAAGCAGGAAGCCCTCCCGCAGGTATTGGAGCATGGCAGACCACATCTCTCCAGCAGAAACACAGCCCACGGGAAACCAGACAGGGCAAAATAAAAAGGTCCTTCTCCAAAGGTCAGTGCAGTAATCTCTGGCCCCTTCTGAGGACATTTTGGCAATAAAGCACATGACTTTGCATCAGAATGATGCAGAGCTCTTAGTGCTGAGAAATCAAAGCAAGAACAGCTCCAAAACATGTTCTGCACAGTGCAGTATCAGTGTGTCTGACACAAATCTTGCCCTCTGGCTGGGGTGAAAGTTTGGGTGAAATGAGAAGGCATGTAGTTCCTCACCCAGCATTTACCAAGAAGAACAAAATTAAATTTAAAAAAAAATGTAAGCAGAACATTCAGCTGCTGTTTCAGAAACATTTCCTGGATTGTATTGATATTTCTATAGAGCTTTGCAGAAACAGCTTCTCATAGGATTTTACAGAGGCACACGTGAGGCCCACAGATTCATTCTGCTCTGAGATGCAGGTTTGCTAGCCTGCTGCTTTCCTTGGGAACAGAACAGGTCTCCCCAAGGGCAGGATTAGACCCACTACTTACATCTCAGAGTAATAAATAGACTGTGCTTCGATGGTGTTATCTTATGTGCATGTGTGACCAGGTGCATCACAAATGGATAAACTACAAAACCTTGCAGAAGAAAACTGTTTAATAATATGCATGGGCCAAACACCAAGCTTATCTGAGGGACTCCCTGAGCAGCTGGGGAAGTCACTGAGGAGACCATATCTCAAAAGAACAGCAGGACAGCTATTTGTTCAGAAACAAATAGCAGTAGTTGTCCTCTTTGCCATAACTAATTTTCAGATAGTTTGCCTTTCAAAATCCAAGAAGGCAATTACATTATTTTGTTACGTCTCCAAAGAGGCCAAAATCCTTAAAACTAAATTAGTTAAAGAGAATGATTTATCAAGCCCTGTTTTACAGTATTTCATGGGATTAGTACATATTAACAACATTTGAGTGTTTGTACAATTTCCCATTTTTGTACATCACAAGCAAGTAACTCCAAATTGGGTAGGAGTGACCCAATCCTGACACACAGGCTGTGCTGCTCCTGCCCCAAGAACCCTTTCAGCGCTACCTGGACCGACTGAACACACCCCACCTCCTTCTCACACATACAGCCCATTTCAGACACACTTTTAAACCCTCTCTTGTATCTTTTTGATAGTCAGTGCTTCCGAGCAGGAAATATTTGTCTGAAAATTCGCTGAAGAGCCATGGGAGCCTTTATGTGTCCCTTTGCCAAGGGAGGTTTAGATTGGGCGTTAGGAAGAATTTCTTCACAGAAAGGCTGATTAGACATCGAACGGGCTGCCCAGGGAGGTGCTGGAACCACTGTCCCTGGAGGTGTTTAAGGAAAGACTGGACGTGGCACTCAGTGCCATAGCCTTGTTGACATGGTGGTGTAAGGTCAGGGGTTGGACTCGATTACCTCAGAGGTCTTTCCCAACCTAACTCATGATGATGTAATTCCTCATGGAACTGTGGGTCTCTGGAACCCAGCCCAGTCTCCCACCACCTCCATGGCTACGCACGCGATGACGTCATACCACACAATCCCGCCCCCTCACCCTTACCCCGCCCCCGCAGGCGTGGCCGCGGCCCCAGCCCCNGGGCCGAGCCCGAGGCGAGCCCCGCGGCTCTGTGCGAGCGCGGCTGAGGCGGCAGCGGCGCCGACGGCAGCTTCTCCCGGCGGCCTCTCCGGGGCTGTACGGGGCTACGCGGGGAGGGGTCCGCGGCACCGCCCCCGCCTCCTCCCCTCCCCTCGCCCGGCTTGGGCAGCGGTGGGCGGGCGGCATGAGCGCGGAGCCCTGAGGGACCGGCGAAGCCCCGAGGGACCGGCGGAGCGCGGCTGCCCCCGAGCAGCCTCCCCTGGGAGCCGCGGCGGCGGATCGCACTCGGCTGGGACCTACCATGACTCCCCTGGCTCCTCCCATGGCATGAGCCCGAGCTCTCCTCCCCGCTCCGCCTGCTTTTGGTCTCTCCGCGCTCCCGGGCTGTCAGATGGGATAGGACACACCCGGGCGTGCGGGGCTCGGGGGAGCGGCGGTGGCAACCGGTGACGGCCGTCGGCTCGAAGGGAGTCGAAGATGAGCTGGCGGTGGGCTCGCCAGCACTGGAACGGCGGCTCCTCCGTGCTGCTGCTGCTGCCGCTGCTGCTGTGGCACGGCCGGGTCCGGCCGGCCGGCGCCGACAACGCCAGCCAGGCGTACTACACCGCGCTCATCAACGTGACCGTGCTGAGCCCCGAGCGCGGCGGGCCCACGCTGCTGCGGATCGACCGCGGCCGCTACGGGCAGGACTCCCCCAAGGTGGAGGTCAAGGGGCTGCTGGTGGCTCCCGTCCCCATCAACGGAGGTAACGCTTCCCCTCGCTCGCTGCCGGGTAGTTGGCCTTTGACTGGGCTGGGCAGGCTTTCCTCGAGAGTTCTTGACAGACGGGGAGGAAGAGCCTGCTCAGAGGAAAATAAAAATAAATCCATGATCTTGAGAGTGCTGGCTTGAATAACGGCTCGGCAAAGCATAAGGTGCTTTCCAGCGCGTATCCCAGCAGGCTGGGCGTCTTGAGCAGGTGAAGGTGTTATTCCTGAACTGATTACAGAGAGTCGGTAGCGATAGTTGATAGTATTTGGGGACAGCGTTGCCGTGAATCTCAGAACAGCTGCATGGCCATCGCACTGCGAGGCGTGCATCCGGATGGCTTTGGCAGCTGCATGAAGTCACGACTGTACAGTGTACAATTCCTAAAAGCGCTGTTCAAGCTGCCCATCCAGACTTGGAAGGACTGGAGCCATCAAGTTGTTACTCTTATAGCCAGCCCAAAATGCGCTTGTTTGCAGTACTGAACACTGGGTAGAGGTTCCAAATGTTTTCTTTTAATGAAGTGAAGCTGTTGTCCATCAGTTCGGGGGTTTTTTTAACAATCTTGGGGTTTATAGAGAACACTAGTTTGAACAAGTGAGACTATTGTGATTTCTCGCTGAAATGAAACCAGTTTCTTCAGTGGTAATGGTGTTGTTTTAATAGAATCTTATTTTGAAAACCCTTCTTGACATTATCTAAACTGCCATCTTTAAGAAATAGACCACTTGATGGATCACAGTGGTCCCAACCTGTCTCCTGGACAGTAAACATCTGAATAATGTATTAAGCGAAATATTGTAGTCAGTTAAAACTAGAGTCTAAGTGGTGAATGTTGAGTGATTTAGAAGAATTGATAACACAAAACTACTATATTATTAGAAGCTTTGGAGAATTTGCCAAATCATAAGATCAGGAATACTTTGATGCTTCTTCAGAACAAATGCATCCTGGTAGGCAGCCTCTGTAACCTTCTGGTCCGGATGGATCAGGCTGTGCATCAGCAGGTGCTTGACAGTCTCACTGAAGCTTGCTTTCATTAGCTTTACAAAGTGTAACTAGGATATATTAATGGGGCAGATTTTTGGGTGGAAGAGTGTGGAAGCAGAAATCGTGGAGGAAATATACTGTAAAATGATTTTCATTTGTACTTCATACCTTTACCATGCTCTCTGAGTCATCTATCATTGAATATGCTCAGTCTTTCTTCTGCTTCCTGGTATTCCTCACTTGCACCCCCCATGAAATCAGGAGTCTGTCCTGAAACTTTTAGGCACTGTTATTGTAAGTAGTATTTTTACAGGTTTTTAAAATGCTGCCTTTTAATATATTCAAGGTATCAAAGCACTTTGTCTTTTTGAGATTGCATTATTTGTCAAGGAAAACGTTTCATATTAATTGCTTTTTAGTCTGCTTCTGTAACTTTTTCTACTTTCTTCTGGTATGATCTTCACTAAGCTGTGATTAAAACATTGAGGGAGGCTGTGACAGCATTTTCACAGGCTGCTAGTAATGGGAGAAGAGCTAAATAAAATTCTGAGCAGTCCATAAACAGGTTTTTCATACCTACTGCTAAGTATTACGATGAATAACTTTAGTGAGAAAGCACAGCAGGAACTGTGAAGTTGCAGACCTGAACTGCTGCAGTTTTGACACAGTGCAGTCAGTCGTTAAAACTTTGTCATCAGTTGTTGGGGGGATTCAGTTTTGTCCTTCTGTTTCACAACAAGACTTAAAGCAACCACAGCAGCAGTTGTCTTCCTTACTTTGAGATACTCTGAATTGTTCTTTGTAGGTTTTTATATAGTGTATATTTTATTTTGAATTTTGCTGAGCTGCTTCTTGTGGCTTAAAAATATTTCATGTGGTAAGAAAGATTGCAGTATTTTATGCTTTTAGTTAAGCTGTTCTTGAACATCTTCTGCTTTTTCTATATGCAAATTTGATAAAAGATGATGCAGTCTTGCTGAAAGTAATTGCTCTAATGTTTTATCATAATGTTTATATTACTGGTTTACAAAATATTTTTTTCTAATAGCTCTAAACAGGAGTAGCTTCCAGCCACTGCTGTTAGAGCAGTAAATGCTCTACTTCTCACTTATCCTCAGAAGAAAAGGACTCTACAAACCTTGTTAACAACTATGTTTGAAGATACCTTGACTTTGAAACTGCTTTGATGTCAAGCCCCCAACTATGGGCTGTCCTTTGAAATTTCAGTAAATGTGGATGATCTCTTAGCACCTGGAGGGTATAGTAATTTTAGAGCTGAAATGTCCTTAATGTCACATTTTTGCATGCTATGTTAAGAATCACAGAATGTTTTGGGTTGGAAGGGACCTTCAAGTTCATCTCATTCCAACCCTCTGCCATGGGCAGGGACACCTTCCACTAGACCAAGTTGCTTAGAGCTCCATCCAACCTGGCCTTGAACACTTCCAGTGATGGGGCATCTTTTTACATCCCTTATTCACTCCCTGAAGGGAAATAAATTAATTTACTAATTCAAGACTTAGGGATAATGCTCTGCTGCAGGCCATATTACCATTTGTAATGGCACAACCTGTGATTTTAAGTGTTCTGTTCTGCAGTGTTTTTTAAGTTGTATTCTTGAATATGCCCAATATTTTACATACTACTTTTTAAAGAAGACGCCAGTCCCGTGTGATCACCCATCCTTTATATCTGTGCAGAATGACACAGTCGATCACTTCTCCCATTTCTTTAGCAGAATTTCTTTCATGAAATCCAACCTTGTCATGTTAATGCATGTGTTAAAAAACTCCTTCCCTGTTCTTTTTATAGACCCTCGTATGAAATCAATAGGGGCTTTCAGAAGCAGCGTGTCCATGGAAGTGGTGTGGCGGTAATCGGCGTGACCGCCTGTGAATGTGCCTTGTGCAAGTGCAGCTCCAGCGAGCTGCTGGTCACAGTTGGCTGCTGGGTGAACATAAAGCACCTGTGTGGGCACATTTTTCCAAGAGCATTAAATGCACGACAGCAGCTTAGTTTCTTTATTAGTCTCCCTTCCGTTCTTCCACTTCTAGTTCCTTTTCTTACCTCCTCTACCTTGTTAAACTTTTTTCATGACTTAATTTCTTGTTAGAAGAGCATTTTTAAAAGCTTCTGGATATGAATACTTGCAGATTTGTAGATAAAAATGCTCCTCTGGTTTTGTGTGAAGAATAATGGTGAAATGTATCTTCACAGCCCGATGTAGCTCTTCTGATAGTTTAGTTCAGGTTTGTAGTATGTGAGGTTCCTGAGCACTTCTCCCTCAGTCCCTTACTCTGTTATTTGTGATTTTGTGCAACCAGACATTTCATAGAGTCACAGAATGGTTTGGGTTGGAAGGGCCCTTAAAAATCATCTTCCAACCCCCTGCCATGGGCAGGACACCTTCCTCTAGACCAGGTTGCCCCATCCACCCTCACCTTGAACACTTCCAGATTGTTTCAGCCCAGTCCTCTCCCAGCAGCTGCCTGGATCCTCGTGGCATTAAGTGTGCATGCACCATGTAAGTGTTCAGTCCTGTGCCACTCCAGTAACCTCTGCTTTTAAACTTCTTTGGTATTGGGTGCCTGACACCAGTTGTGGTGCAGACCTGTGATTGTCAGGCACATCCCTCTTGCCATGGCAAACCAATTTAGAAGCCACTGAAAAACTCAAATGGTTTGTGGTAGAAACAGCAGTGCTTTGTGACTTAGTTCCCTCAAAAATGTTCTCTGTGGGGACCAGGACTCTTTGTGACTGTTGAATCTGTCTTACTGCTTGTTTTGTGCTTGGATTCCAGTTGGAGCACTGGAAATGTCAGTCCTGTGTGCTCTGAGTCCCCTCACGGGTAGTCACACCTTGCTGGGAGGTGAGAATTGGGTGACAGGGAAAGCAGGCAGGGTGGTCAGGACTGGAGATGGGGCTGATAGGAGGGGAAATAGCAGCAGACTCAAAGCCAAACTTGAAAATGTGAAGATTCACTGAGCCAATAGGTCAGGAATACGGGGGGTGAAGAGGGGTGGAAAGGGAGGAAGTTTAAAGGGTGTATGGGAACATGATGGCTGTACAAAAGCTGCTTTGGAGAAAGAATTAATAGGAAGGGGAGATCTCCTGAAGGGGTGTTAGGGTTGGGGCTGGGTAAGGAGAGCAAGAATTTGAGGAAAAACATGTTAGAAAAAGATGAAAGTGGGGAAGAAACAATATTGGCTCAGTGTTAGGAATGGAGATTGTGTGGTTCTTTAACTACAGCATTCTGTCGCATCTGACACTTCATAAACATGTTGTGTGAACAAGTTTTAGCTGCAGAAGGTTTAAAGTGCCAGTTTCCTGGTAACTACAGAGCTTTAGGTATCATTCAGACAGAATTTCTGGCTCAGAATCCAAACCATTAAGGTTTAGGACAATGCAACAAGGGAATACATCAGTAGAGTAGAGGAAGAAAAATCTTGTGCCGTGCATCCATCCTTTACCTTTGGTCTCACTATCCAGCTAGTCATTAATTGATAGAGAAAGTGGAGGTTATATATTGGAGTTTATAGCCATAATTGTAATACTTACTGAGCTAACAAGATTATATCTGAACTATTACAGGACTCTTCTAAGCCTCAGTGATTTTCTTTTGTTTAACTTCTTCCCCGAAACAAGATTACCTCTTATTCCAAGAGTTTCTTTTAGTGCTAAAGCCAGCTTTAGTCAAAGCAATTACCTGAAAGAGCTATTGAAAATAAAATGTTGTACATAACTCGTTGACACAACCTTTAAAAAGTGGAAATTATGGCTGGCTTGAATAGGGACTGTATTGATAATAAGACCAGTAGTAATGCATTGAAAGAAAATATGTCTATTGTAAGTATGAAGCCCTAATGGGATTGCAACTAACTAGTACCCTTCCTTGAAATAAGATTCAATCAACACTGCTGTGTTGCTTCTGTAGATTTCCCAGCTGCATTAGTTTTCTGGAAATTTTATCACAGGATTATAATGAATGTGTTGCACAGAGCTGTCTTATTTTACCAGTCAGGTAAAATGGCAGCACCTGCCTGGGCAGTGGTGCTGGAGGAGGGAGTGCTTTGGGGTGCAGGCTGCATGGCACTGCACCCTCCTGTGTGCTGGTTTTGCTCCCAACAAGCCTCTTGATCTGCTGCCCCTCTAAATACCGGTGGTGTCTCTCCAGCTATTGTATTACAGTCATTAAAGGTCAGACTTTCAAATGATTTCTGTATGTGTAGCTGAGACAGACCAGCTCTGACAAGTGGTGCTGGGCTCAGAGAGTACAGTATTAGCTAAGATTCAATCAATAGCAAGACATCTGACCTTTAAAAAGAAGGAAAAAAAGAAAGAGGAAAAGAAACCTCATGGAATTAAATGGTTAATGCCCAGGGAGTGGGGTATTTCCATGAAAAGAGGACAAAGTCTGATAACAGCCAGTGCAGCAACCTTGGCTGAAGTCACTGTTGTGTTTGAGGCAACATAAACACACACTGTATGAGAGGGAGCTGTGGTTCAGAACTAGGAGGCTGCATTCAGGCAGGTGAGCACTTCTGGCAAAGCCTCTGACAGCTGACCTAATAATTTCATTTTTCTTCCACAAAATGGCTTTCCCCTGTGTAGGGAGAAGGCTAAAAACTTGGTCAAGCAATTGGAAAAGAGGAGGAGGAATGTACTGTTGCTGTGCTAATGTGAGCTTGCTACTACTTCTTCAGTAGTTAAGGAAGCTTGGTTGGATCTGTTGCATTATTAACTATTTTTTTCCACACGAATCCCTAAAATGCTGTCACAAACCTTAGTCCTTCAGCATGAAAGGCTCTTGAATTATAAAAAATAATCCAGGAGAAACAGTTATACAAGTTGAACAGTCCTGCATGTTCTGCAGAAGGAAACCGAAGCTCTCTGAGAGCTGAAATCAAATATGAGCCTAATGGTAGGTACTTTAATTGCAGCTGATCCTTCTGTAAAAAGGCTCTTCTGTGGTACTGGGGCTTACAAAAGAAAGGGAGATACTTACAACAACATATAGTACATAGCTCTTTAACCCAGCAGGCTGCCACTTCTAACAGAAGATTGGGGTTTTGCCAACACATGGTACATAGATAGACACGAAGAAAGGAAAGGCAGAGTAAATAGCTTATATTTCAAATAAACTGGAAGAGTAGCACACCTATAGGAAACCATACTTAGATGACTTTGTGTACACTTATATCTTCTGGAATTACACGAGGGACTTCTGATCTTGTCTTTTTCTGTGCAAGTGATTTGTTTTAGAATAATTTAATGTCAAATTGCTTTTTATTCTGGCAAGTAACATTAGCTTTGGGCACCTCACTACAGGAAAGGTGTTGAGGCACTGGAGTGTGTCCAGAAGAAGACAGTGGGGCTGGGAAAGGGTATGGAGCACAAATCTGATGAGAAGCAGTTGAGGAAGTTGGGAAGGCTCAGCCCAGAGAAAAGGAAGCTCAGGGGGGACCTTCTCACTCTCCACTGCTCCCTGGAAGGAGGCTGTAGCCAGGTGGGAGTTGGTCTCTTCTCTTGGGTAAGAAGTGACATGATGAGAGGAAAGAGCTCAAGTTGTGCCAGAGGAGGTTTGGATTCAATATTAGAAAAAATTTCTTCACCAGAAGGGTTGTCAAACATTGAACCAGACTGCTCAGGGGCAGTGCTGGAGTGACCATCCCTGGAGGGATTTAAAAGACTCGTAGATTTGGCACTTGGGGACATGGGTTAGTAGTGAACACGACAGTGGACTTGATGGTCTTAGAGGTCTTTTCCAACTTGAATGGTTCTAAAATGGTTCTAAACCTAAATGATTCTGTGATCATCCAGGTAATACTTGCAAGCCCATGTCTTTTAGATTTTAGTTGGACTTTGGGCATTGGAGCATAGGTGGCAGGATAATGCAGAGCTGTCGGTGATTCTGTTTATCTGTGTCCTTTACAAAGCCCACCAATGCACCTGGCACCTGAGCTGCACAGCAGATGTTTTATTTGAGCCAGCTCACTATGCAGGAAGGGTGAACCTGATGGTGAGACTTTCACTCTGAAAATTGTGTATTAGGTATATTGAAAAGACAAGCAGAAAATTTCACATTTCACTATTGTTTCTGAATTTTATTTAGTTAAAAGTGAAAAGATTACTTAAAATTTGTGTGGTGTAACAGGATGCTAATGTAAAGAAAAATGGGTTGTGGCTTTTTAATAAATCTGAAGTGACTTGTAGACCCTCAGTTCAGATTTATCTAAACCAACCAGACTTTTTGTACTACTGAAATAGTACTACTACTGAAATAATATTGTCAGCTGTTAAGTTTTCATCAGGATATACTGAATACACCTTGTCAGGAATAACATGCTGTAAGCATTTCAGGGGTGTTTGTTGGTCTATATCTGGAAAGCTTTAATCTCTTAATATCTTGTTTCCTAATTCTGTTGCTTTATCTAGTAACATTTCATAGCTCTGTCCACAGCTGAGAGAGACTTTGATCTCTACTGTGGTAGAAAATTTTGTACTGCTTTTCCCACAGATGCAGTTTCTGGTATCTCTTACTGATTTCTCTGTTGCTTTTTAAGCTAAAAATTTTCAAGCCGTACGGATTTCAAGGTGCCTACGTGAATTTTTGTAAAACTGAACTGTATGACAGACTTTGGATAATGCTGCTTCCTCATTCAAGGTGTCCTTTCTGGCTTTTATAATTTTTCTCTGTAATAGCCTTATTTTTGTGGCCATTTTTGTTTTCACTTCATATCATAGTTTTGAGCACAACTGCGCTGAAGCAAACCCTACACAATCCATGGGATTACTGTTTTTCATAATCCCATATATTTAAAGTAATTTTATGTTGGTCATAATGTCTACTTTCAGAGTTATCTTTGGCAGTTTGAGGGGATTCTATGGAATTATGGCCATTTATTAAATGGCATTTTCAAAAGGAGGTACCACACCTGAGAAGGATGGGATTTTTAGCTTTCAAGGCTTGAGGAACTTCCTATCCCAGTCTTGGTGGTGCTTTCAACCTCCATGTTTTTAAATGGAAATGTTCAGAACAAGAGGGAAATGTGCATTAAACTGCTTTTGTCTTAACAGAGGGCATTGAGGTGGGTGGCACGTGTGCCATACTGTGGTTCTGTAACATTTTCAGAAAGGGCTGTAATTCCTTTTCAAAAATATGTACTGTTCTCAAATTGAAGATTAGAAAGAGAAGCTGCAAAAGTGCAGTGGGCATGAACATGCTCTTTTCATGATTGATGCTGTTTATGATGGCCATCTCCAGTGCCCCAAAACAACCTGTGTGGATGGATCAGTGCTAGCCAGCAATTTCCAAAGGGATTCAAGCAATGATGTCAGGGTAATGGAAGAAAGTATTCTATAAAATTTAGCTTTGGGCATCTGTATTTCAGATTTTCCCTGGTACCTGTAGGAAACAAAAGCAAAAGTACAGAAATACAGCAAATAGCCCTCCATGTCTGAAATGTCTGATACAGCCTTTGAAAAACAACCGTGAAAAGGATGTGCTGGTATCTGGCTCCCCACCCTCCTTCCAGGGGAACAGGGAGAGGCACTTCTTGTCCAAATTAAGAGATGCAACGACTTCCTGTGCGTCTGCCACAGTATAGATTCATCTGCACTAGTTTTCTTTAGGCAAGCAGAAGATTGTCTTTCTTGTTTCAGAAAACATCTTTAGCTCTCTGAATCTCCTTCGTTACAGATTTTAACCTCAGCTGTGTTAAGCTGAGGGTGTTTAAAAAGGCGTTTTTGTTTCCGGCTAATAGGTTGAACTGGATATTTTTTGTGGTGGATCTTTTGCTGAAATCTCATAGTCTGTGCTCACTGAACTCAGTTCTTTAAAAGGAAAAAATATAGGACACTTCATTTGAATTGCTCTTACAAACTGTAATGTTTTCTGAGCTATTATGCAAATAAATTGTTTGTTTATGTCTTGAAAAAATAACTGTTTATCCCAACTATTTTTAGTAGCCAACAATTCTTATACTCTTGGCTTTTGAAAGCATAAATATATTTGCATTATAGATTGCTGTTGGCTCTAGATTTATAAAATCCTTTCATGATATGACCAGTGTATCAGACTAAACTGTGTTTCCAGTTTTGCAAACAGATCTGCCTTTCATCGGTTTCAGCTGCTGTAGCATGAAGTTTATCCTCTGCCTTGGGTTTTGTGCCTTTTGTACACAGCTCTGTGTGGGTTTGGGCTGTTCCAGGATATGTTACAGCATCAGAAAGGACAAAAGAGCTTTGCATACTGTTGAATTCAGACATCTGGCATTTGCCATTTCTGTTACTCTTCCTTTATACCAACTATACCTGTTTAGCTGACGAATGCTTTGTGTTTGCAAATCCATTTGTTTCAAGATCAGCCTTTAATATTGTCCTTGTTTTACAGTAGCCTGCACACAGCAGATAACTCTGAAATCTTGTTTTCATAATCTGCTTTGTTTAGTTGTACTTCCCACTGCAGTGATATTTATGGCTGCATTAGAAGGAAAAAAAAAAAAGTTGTACTCCCCAGAATGACTGATAAACAGCTGTTTTGTAAATGCCTGTAGCAGATGAACCATATTCTAATGTTTCTAAGCCTCTAGGCAGGTATTGATTTGAATGTGAATTCATTGTTCTAGCTGCACTGGAGTTAAAAATAGCGTGTGTTAGTGAGCCTAACTCTCGGGCATATAGTCACAGCTTCAACGCATACGACTTCTTTTTTTAAGTCTTTTTTTTATAAGAATGCAGTTATCTTTAGGCTTTATTAACAGGAGGATAGTGGCTTCCTAGTGCAGAACAGTTAAGTAATTCAGCAAAATTTGGAGTTTTGTTCTCTCTTTTTTTTTGCCTGTTTGAGTGATTTGCCATCCACGTAAATGTATCTCCTGTTTCAGTTGCAGATCGTCTGGGCTGTGACCCTCGAACACGTTTCCAAGTTCCACCAAACACCAAGCAGTGGATTGCTCTACTACAGCGAGGAAACTGTACATTTAAAGAGAAAATACTGCGAGCAGCTTCACATAATGCCACAGCTGTGGTCATTTACAACAATATATCCAGTGACGAACCCGTCACGATGACTCATCAAGGTAAATAAAATGTAATCTCCTTCGCTATAGTTCTTTCGCTGTATAAACTATTGCTGAAGAGCCCTTGGCAGTGGGCAGATGCTGTTTGAAATAGCCTGTCCTCTGGTGATGTTTGCATGTATACAGTATAGTGAAATAAGCAAATAATTCTGAGCAGTTATTTTCCTTTAGCATACATTTTATCCAGTGTAATTGGTTAAATTACTTCCCTCTGCAGTGGAGATGTGGGTGTGTTGGAGTGAGGAAATATCTGTTAGGTCTGAGGAGCAATCTTTCAGCCCTTTCTGAAGAAGAGGAGCTAACACATATACATTTATAATGAAAGGTCTAGAATTTTACAAAGCATCTGGACCTGAATAATTTTACAGCAGCCTGGCTTCAACTGGCTGTTCTGGTGGGGACCTTCAAATGTTAACAGTTGTATTTTGCCATCTGAGCCTGCAATGACAGTTTACAGAGGGTTGTCTTTCTACAGTGTGTCTGAGTGCCATACAGGAATCAACAAAGCAGTGATTTAGAGGGCAGTTGGCTCTGCAAGTTGTCTAGAATAATGCTGGAAATCTGGTTTTCTGTAGAGTTCTACTTCTTTACAGCCACCTATGTGTAAAATTTTACTGCTGCTTATGACTTACTGTTGCCGGTGGGAGCCTCGTGTAAACGTTTTCCTTGGTTAAAAACTATATGTCCAAATATGATAACTACCTTTTTCATTTTCTAGAAGCTTTTCTCAATTTGGAATTATTTAGCTTAATCGGAAAAAAGGCATATTTTTATATTTGATGGCTGTACTGCTGTCTGAATTTTTTTTTTTTTTAAGAATATTTTGAGTCCTTTTACTTTTAAGCATAGGAGGTTGCTTGGAAACTAGAATTTCCTAATTATTGCTCTGTATACTGTCACACAATTAGAATTGAGTTCTTTTACTAAAGTGCTATGGTGGGGGGGGGGT